>BGPR01052734.1:0-10547 GCA_013235015.1 Araneus ventricosus
TTAATAATGAATATTTTTATTTGAAATTTCATAATGGACATAATATGCTGACGATTTGTCTTAAAAGGAATCTCGTATTTTAGAATAGAAGAGGAAGTAAATCACGTGATTTGTTCTAAATTATTAAATAATAGATCTTAGTGGTACAGTATGTAAAGGAATTTCTCGATTATTAATCGCAAATGGTATAATGAGTATAAAAATATGCTTATGATCATATGCAAATTCTGAAACGTAAAAAAAAAATCAAGCTAAAGAAAGTTCTCGAAGAATAGAAACGGTCAGTAATCTGGTTAAATCAAATTAAAACCTATCTAAAACATACAGCTGATTTAACTGGATGCCATATTTTGCTTATCAAAAGCATGGTATAATAAAAGTATGTTAAATTATAGAAAAACCGCAGTGAATGATATTCACCGGAAAAATTCTCCCTATCAGTGAAGAACCCAAGGAAACTCTCTGCAGTGAATCTCATTGACTGCGGTGATTATACAGGGTGATTGGGGTTATTGGAACAGGGTGATGGACCCCACAATGCCATGTGGATCTGAATCACATAGCATTGTAGGGTCTGCAATGCTTTCGTAATGCGGTAGAGGGAGTTAAACTGAATGTTGCGTGAACAGCGACCCCACTGGAAGTCTGAAGCTGTTCCCGAGGCAGTAGGATGAGTATTCAAACTCTGAACGGGCCGACATGCACCTCATGTATGGAGCTCTTGACTCTAATGGCCGTACCGCTCTGCGTTCATTCCATGAACATTTCCCGCGAAGCACGGGTTCCTCAGTCGTTGCGCCTCTCAGTGTGGTTCCAGCATGATGGGGCAACCCCCCCTTATACCAAAGACGTCCACCACAACCTAAACGTTACGTTCGGACAGGAATGGATTTGTCGTGTGGTCCAGTTTATTGGCCCACTAGATCATCGGATCTATTATGCCTGGACGCATATTTACAAACCCTACCCTGATAGAACTGAGACAGGAAATCAGTCAATATCATTGGCTACGAGGATCATTGACGTCGTTTTCAGCTCTAGCACGTAGCGTACGGAAATCTTAACAAAACAAGAGTCGTCCTACTTTTCTTTTCCGTTTTCCCACAGTTGAACACAGAAAACATTCTTCCGTGGGTTGTAATATTTTTAAAAATGAAATTATTTTTTAAAATTTCATAAAAAATAAAACATCCCACACTGTAAGAAATTATACTAATGAAAAGTATACGCACGAGAGCAAAGAATGACGTCATCGGCTTTCGGCGAAGCGAGCCAATCATATTGTCCGATTTCCTGCCTCAGTTCTATCAGGGTAGGGTTTGTAAATATGCTGCCTGGACTTCTTCTGCTGGGGTCAAATGAAGACATTGGTGTGCGAAACCTCCATAGATTCAGTTGAAGACGTCGTCGTTCGCATCTCAGTAGGTGCCGAGAGGATGCGAGACACGGCAGGAATCTTCCAGAACGTTTGGAATTCCATGCGTCGCCGCTGTGAATCTTGTGTGACTGCTTCTGGTTCAAATTTTGGAAGCCTTCTGAGGCATTTAGCTTTCAATCAATGTAAAACTTGTCACTAAAATGATTTCTGTTATACTAAAGTGTTTCCGTTTCCTGTCTTTCTCTTTGCTTCTCTTAACCGTAGATCGCGTAGAATTCATTTCGGACCCTGCAGTGCTATGTGATATCGAGCTGTCTTTGTGCCCCTACACCCCCTGCAAGTTTGTCGCACTGGTAGCGAATCATTCTCTATTTACAAAGTTTAACTATTTAAACTAAAGAAAATTTAGTTTTCAAAACAGCCAATTAATTTTAAAGAAAAGTAAAACTTCTCAGCGATATTTTATCTATTAAGAGCAACAACTTTCACAAAGGTTCAAAATGCTTCGTTGTCACTTTACATATATTAAATATAACTGCAGTGTGCCGCAAATGACCATAATTAAGTACAATTTAATGACAAGAATGTAGCTCACCGTGCTGCGCCATCCAATTCTGAAGTATATAAGTCAGTATCCACCTCCGGACAGAGAGAATTCCTTTTGTCTCTGGTTAATATCCGTGTCTCCGGACCAAAAGGTCCCAGGTTCAAAAACTACGCACTGCCACAGTGGTGACCCGGACGTGATTACGAAGAATGATAATAAAACACTTTTCGTTATTCAGAGAAAAATTTCATACAGCAATTTAAATAACTGACTGTTATAGCAATGAGTATGGGTCCGATGATTCTTGTAGTAAAGTAAAAAATCATTCATTGACTAATTAGTCCATTAAGATTCAACCATTTTTTAAAAATTGATGATACGGTTGCATATTGTTAGCTTCCCTCATTAATTTTGCTTAATCACAGTAAAAAACACGAGATAAAGTATATTTATTCCCTTGCGTGAATTGGGAACAAAGTAAAAGTTTTAATAACTCCTTGACAAAAAAATTAAAAAAAATATTACAGCAAGTAAGGCTATTTTACGTGAAGATACTTTAACAATTGCCTGCTACTATCTTTTAAAGATTTTTTAGAGTCATTCAAAAATGCATGTAAGAAGGAAATTTAATGTTCCCAGATTTAAGAAAAGATATTTTATTAAAAAAGAGTAATAATTGAAGTAAAAGGTTAAATATTCTCCTTAAATCCGAAATATGAAATTATCTTTTTCCTTCTTTAACTGCATCGCCTTCATTTCATTTCTGTCCTGCCTTTCTTGCATAGAAAGAAGAATACAGCTAGTGCCATTATCAGGCGTGTCTTCCAGTGCCTTTTTTCTCTTTTTCTTTATTATTCTAGAGAAGCAGACTTATTCCGCTCTTATTTCTTGTAACGCATTAAAATTCTGGTTTTAGAGGAGAAGTGGAATGTTTTTCCTACTTGGTGTTTATAAGATTACTTTACTGCAAAATGTGATATTACTCCATCACGGTGAAGTGCTGAAATGTGGAAGTGAAAGAGATTACTAAAGATGGTGAACTCACGATGAAGAGATTGCTAAAGATGTGGAATTCAAAAACAGAAATATCTCGTATTTTTATACTTTTCGAAAAAGTAATTTTAAATCTTATCTTTTCAGTTCATGCTTTAGAAAGCTATCCAATTTTTATTGAAACATAAAACATATAGAAAAAAATGTCTTCATATATGGAAAATTTATCTTACTGAATAATATACATAATTTTTACCTATGTTGGTATATCATTAACTATACTTCTACTAGAATATTTTAGTATAATAGTTAAAAGTGATATTTAAATCGATAATCAATTACCTATTTCTCTGATATTTTATTTGATATTCTGTCTTTATAATTAAATATTAGGGGATGTTAAATTTAATAAATAATTTTGATTTTTACTTTTAATTTCTATATACTATATTCTTTGCAAAAATAAATGTTCTAAAACATTTTATGCTTAATGCAGAGAGAGATACGTTTCAGAATATTTCTATATGTCCAAAATAAATTTATGCATTTATTATCTTTATTTTATTGCCTTATTTTCAGCTGAAAAGTCCATAGATGAATAACACAAAAGGAAATTCTAGAAATTCAGGAGATACGTTTCAGAATATCTCTATATGTCCAAAATAAATTTATGAATTTATTATCTTAATTTATTACCTTATTTTCAGCTGAAAAATCCATAGATAAATAACACAAAATGAAATTCTAATTTACAGGACATCAATTATATATCAATTAAGATAATTTTTTTAAAAGTCACGACGATATTTTAGCTAAATTTGGTTTCAGATTTTAATAATCTATAGATTTAAAATAATTATGATAAGAGAAAAACACTATGGAACATTCTTGCGAGCCCAATTTAACTCTACACTAATGAAACTCTTTCAATGTCACAACTACATTTAATGACCCCAGATTTTTTTATAAAAATATTTTATTGCCCATCATATTATAACCATCTTCGGTTAACTTGATATGTTCGCGTTTGTAAAGATGGAATTTTTTATCCATTTTTCACTCACTAATTATGTGCTACAATTTTGTAATTTAGTGCAAACGTGCTTGAGATCTCAGTACACCTATTTGATATTTTAGAACTTAACCCCTTAAGTCTCACCCCCGTCATATTGACGAGCATCGATTTATCGCATTTTTAGGCTTTTAGCTCTTTAATCCCTAGGCGATATTTTTCTTCTAGTCCATTTAAAACCGGGTCTTTTTTGGGGGAAGAGATCAGAACTGGACTCTCCCAACTTGGGTGGTCATTTATACCACCCCCCCACACCCTGTTATAATCTTTCCTTAAGGCGAACGGAAATGGGCTGTGGTTGGCAAGGATAATTGGACCCCTACCACGCTTATATCCTAAGCTATCTCAGAGCTTCACCTCTCCTCAGAAGAAGACAACCACCTCAGACCGGCAGACCCCTTAAGTCTCACCCCCGTCATATTGACGAGCATCGAATTATCGCATTTTTAGGCTTTTAGCTCTTTAATCCCTAGGCGGACATTTTTCTTCTAGTCCCTTTCAAACCGGGCCTTTTTTTGGGGAAGCGATCAGAACTGGACTCTCCCAACTTGGGTGGTCATTTACACCCCCCCCACACCCTGTTATAATCTTTCCTTAAGGCGAACGGAAATGGGCTGTGGTTGGCAAGGATAATTGAACCCCCTACCACGCTTATCTCCTAAGCGATCTCAGAGCTTCACCTCTCCTCAGAAGAAGACAACCACCTCAGACCGGCATTCCTCGCTGTTAAGAGAAAAATTTCAGACAGCCCGGGACCGTCTTGCTCGGTGTGAGAGGGTTAAACTAAAATTTAATCATCTTTAATTAGCTTCATAATTTGACACAAAAATTACGTAGATTTCATAAGCATGTCAAGTATTCTATGCCTTCTGAGATGAATGAAAATGACAGCCCCTTTCCGAAACAGGAGGGGTCATCTTATTAGATTGCAAAAAAAATGCCATCCTTAAGGGGTTAAATATCAATTAATCATTTAACTCGTTGACACCCTAATTATTTTAAAGAATAGATTTCAATAAATTTGTATTAAATTACATTCACACTATCAAGATTAATATAATTGTAAAGAAAAATTAAATTTTGAAAAATTTAGAAAAAAATATAAAACAAATTATTCGAAAATAATTTATTTAAAACATTTTTGCATAAATATTAAAATATTTAAAATATAGTAACATAAAAAATTAAAAGATTACATTTTGATTCCTACCTTACCTCAAAAGTTAATTAAAGGCAAAATTAAATAAATTTCAAATTGACGACTTGTTGGCTTCAAAATTTGGATAAGTAACTGGTGGTCTATACCTGTTGAAAATTGTTTAGAAGTTTGAGAATACCTATTGACTTGCTAGACAAAGCAAAATGGAAACAATGTAATACGATTGGTTTAGCCATAGAAGTAAGACTGTAATTATTCCAAATGAAGACTCTGAAGTAAATCAAAGGCCAAATTAAAAAATATCAAATTGACAACATTTTGGCTTCAAAATTTGGATAACTAACTGGTGGTGTATGCCTGTTGAAAATTGTTTAGAAGTTTGAGAATGCCTATTGACTTGCTAGACAAAGCAAAATGGAAACAATGTAATACGATTGGTTTAGCCATAGAAGTAAGAATGTAATTATCCCAAATGAAGACTCTGGACGTTAACTCTATCGATACGGTACGGTCCCATACGTCCCTTCAAGCAAAAGACGATAGCCGTCCAAATCGCCCGAATGTCACTCTAAAATTTCCATCCCCTTTCATTAAGTGTGATTGATTTCACATCCACGGCGCGTGCTTTCTTCGGTAGAGTGACTCGCCCACATGTGTTTCGGGAAGAGGGGAGTTTTCTTACAATTCGGACAATGCCAGCTCTCATTGTGATTTTTGAGGGGGAAAGTCAATTTCCTTTATCTTTGATAAAGGAGCTCGGACCTTCCCGTATTTTGAGGTACGTTTATTTCAATGGCCATCGGAATCAGAGAGTTAATGGGTTAATTGATGTATGTCCTAATCCAATTAAAGAAGTTAACTCAATAACTATAACGCAAAGCTAATGCAGTGGCGAATTCAGGGGATGTGCTTTGGGGCTGAATCCTCCCCCCAGAGCTAAACCAAAATTCTTGATTTTTTTCAAATTACTATATCTGTTTGTTCTTAATCTTTTTTAAAAATTAAAACGTAACAACATGACTTTTTGGCTTGAAGGAATGGGAAAGTTTTCCCGCTTTTGAAGTCATTCCACAAGTACTTGTAGCGTTAATACTGTCGAAAATTTTTTTGGCTAGTTATTTTATTGTGTTTCTATTACATTATCGGAAAGATCGTAGTGTACTTTGTAATTCTTATTCTCAGGTGAGTCAAGTTAAAGTGTTTGTGACTCACATAAGCCATGAGGTCACGACGATACAAAATTTTTATGACCTCAGCCCCTCCCAGACCAAAATCCTGGATTCTTCATTGAGCTAATCCAATACCAATTCAATTCATTCAATCCTAAATATGTAGTGTTTGTTCAAATCTAAATACCTCGTGATATTCAATATCGCACATCTTGCTCAGAACACTGACCAGCCGTGAGGAACATCAAGACCTCAATAATACAGCCAAGTGCCGTAATACCGGGTGACTATTCTTGAAATAAAAAATAAAATTTTTAAAAACTTCCGAGTTCAAAAATTTTATTCAAATTTTAAAAGTAACGACAGACATTCGGATTTAATTTATGACATGTTCAATATGCTTGCCATCAATGGCTATGACGTGGCGCAGACGAGGAGCAAAATTCTGCAAAAATCGCTGAAGTGTCGAGACATCGACACTACCAGTTCTCTCGAACTGTTCAATCATATTTTTGATTGTTATAACAATTGGACCGGTGTGTCTGCAGCTTGTACTCGGTCGCAAATTTTCTTTGAGCCGAAATCGAGCTGTTATTGCTCGATTAGTAGACCTTGACTATCGATATACGCTCAGAAACGCTGTAATTCGACATTTTCAACGCAAAATGAACAACAACAACAATAATAAGAGTGCGCGTGCTCCAAACAAATCCCAACATGCCCTGCATTCCACCGGCAAGTTTTTTCTGAATCTCGCCAACGGTTCAAAAGTTATCAAGGGTTTTTTTTCATACGGCTCCATACCCAGATAGCAATTTTAGTTTGCAGCAAGCTTGCCACAAATTTGTCATGACAAGAGTGCAAGCTTTTAGCAAGTTAACGAAAGCTTCGAAGTCACCATGAAACGAACTTGCAGCAAGCTTGCCGTGCAAACTCATTGCAAATTATAGCAGAAACAGAGTACGAAAAAAACCCGGGATAGAACTCGCGACCTCCCGGTTCCGAATCGGAGACGCTAACCATTGAGCCAGCTGAACTCTGAGAGGAGAAGATAGATTTCGCTAATACATCGTTCAATTCGATTCGTATACTATTTATTTTAAACTTTTTTCTTGATTTCATTAATTTTTTGAGTTGAGTATATGATTTGAAGTCAAAGAGAGAGCGATTTTCGCTAATAACTACGTTTTGCTAGTAGAATAAATTATGAAATTAGAGTTCAAAAGTAATTACTTTAAAATGGGACAAAATACCTAGTTATTATTTTTCAACAAACACAGACTGTTTTTTAGATTTAATTTTGTTTATAAACGTTAAAATTTCAACATTAAGAAAAAAGGCGATATAGTTTTCTTTAAAGAGCGAGTGATATATTTAGTAAAAAGATGGAAAATGTTTCAACTTTTTTTTATAAAAAAGTTATTTTTTCACAAATTATCATTGATTTATCGAATTAATAAAAATAAAGGCGGTCTAGGAGATGCTATTAAAAATCGGATGTTTTTTTAAAACAGAGACAAAGATAATTATCTCTTTATTGTGCTATCTTTGCAGGAAGCTTGTTTTGCAAACTTGCAGCAAGTTTGATTTGCAAGGGACGTGGCGCTATTTGTCACGTAGAACTTGCAGCAAATGCGTTGCAAGCGAGGGTGGCGCTAGTTGTCACAGCGAACTTGCTACAAGTTCGTTTCAAGTTTGACGCGTCAAATTTTGCCATGACAAGGGAATATCAAGTCAAAATCAAACTTGCTGCAAACTTGCGTGCTATCTGGGTAATTGTCACCATGTATATCAAAAGACCCTTTAAGAGCATTCCGAATTATCGTAAAATTCAGGATTTTAAGCGCCCAAAATCATTCTACCTGGACCCCACTCTTCAAGGGACCTAATAAGATTAATGTTACGTCCTTGCAGCTCGAATTATCAATATGCGCTTCAATTAAACGTTCAAACACAGAGATTAATTTCACTGCGTAACTTACAGTGGTGCGTACGCATATATTACGATGGTTCTTAGAATATGAAGGTATTTAGGAATGCATAGCGTGAATCTGGGTTGCTGTGGTATCCTAGGTGATGCGTTGAGAATAAAGACGTTTTATTATCATAGTGTGGATATGAGGAATCTATTTTCTAATTTTAGCGAGTAGTATTTAATTTGTTTCGGCGTGTAATTCAACGATTCTGGGAATTCCATACCATGTATTGTAACATTGATTAGAATTGTGTTAAACGTGCAAACTTAGGAAGGATATCAAGTCGTTATTCTGTCGTTGACAATGAGAATTTCTAATTAGTCATATTTCCCTAGAGTCCGTCAGAAAATTAATATCGTATTTTAAAATAGGACAGCGGAGTCATATTTGCGGTGTTCCTCTGATTCAATGATAATCTTTCATCACTTTATCCGACTTATTAAATTTATATAGAGCTTTGAAGCTCACAAAAGAAAGACAGACATTAAGGATTTAATTTTTGTTAGGAGGGTCCTTATAAGGAGAGTTTTTCTTATTTTAAAATACAGTAAACACTGTTTATATGCTTCTTATTTATACGTCGTTTACATTTATACGTCATTTCATCACAGTCCCGATTCATTCGTTTTCATTGTAATGATAGAGTACTTCCTTTCGATTATTCTTTTCATTTATTCATCATTTCATCACAGTTCCAAATCATTCGTATTCATTGCAATGATAGAGTATTTCATTTCGATTATAAGTCTTTTCATTTATACGTCATTTCATCGCAGTCCCAATTCATTCGTATGCTTTGTATTGATAGAGTACTTCCTTTCGATTATACGTCTTTACATTTATTCATCATTTCATCACAGTTCCAATTCATTTCGTATTTATTGTAATGATAGTGTATTTCGTTTCGATTATACGTTTCATTTATACGTCATTTCATCACAGTCCCAATTCATTCGTTTTCAAAGAATGAATTGGGACTGTGATGAAATGACGATAAAATGAAAAGAGCATAATCGAAACGAAATAACTATCAATATAAATAAATACGAAATGAATTGAACTGTGATGAAATGATGAATAAAAGACGTTTAATCGAAAGGAAGTACTTATCAACTACAAAGCACGAATGAATTGGGACTGTGATGAAATGACGTATAAATCAAAAGACGTTAATCGAAACGAAATACCTTTATCATTGCAATGAATAACGAATGATTTGGGACTTGGAGGAAATGATGAATACAATGAAAAGGCGTATATTAGAAAGGAAGTACCTATCATACAAGAAACGAATGACTTGGAACTCAGTGATGAAATGATGAATAAATGAAAAGACGTATAATCGAAAACGAAATACCTATCATTACAATAAATAAGAAAATTGGAACCGTGATGAAATGATGAATAAATGAAAAGACGTATAATCGAAAGGAAGTATTCATCAATACAAAGCATACGAATTATTTGGACTGTGATGAAATGATGAATAAATGAAAAGGCGTATAATAGAAAGGAAGTACTCTATCATTACAATGAAACGAATGAATTGGGACTGTGATGAAATGACGTATAAATGAAAAGACGTATAATCGAAACGAAATACACCATCATTAGCAATAAATACGAAACGAATTGAACATGATGAAATGATGAATAAATGAAAAAGACGTTTAATCGAAAGGAAAGTACTCATCAATCACAAAGCATACTAGAATGAATTGGGACTGTGATGAAATGACGTATAAATGAAAAGACGATAATCGAAACGGAAATACTCTATGCATTAAGCATGAATACGAAATGATTTGGAACTGTGAATGAAATGATGAATAAAGATGACAACAAGATGAAACTGAACTAATGAATACGTATAAAGAAAGGATACAGCTACTTACATTACAATAAATACGTAAATGAATTGGAACCGGATGAAATGACGTATAAATGAAAAGACGTATAATGAAACGAAATACCTATCATCTACATAAATACGAATGAATTGAATTGTGGATGAAATGATGAATCAAAAATGAAAAGAGGCTATACAGAAAGGGGAAAGTACTCTATCAATAGCAAGCTGAAAACGCGAATTGGGATGTGATGAAATGACGTATAAAATGAAAAGACGATAATCGAACGAAATGGTAACTTATCATTGCTAAATACTGAAATGACACTGGAACTGTGATGAAAAGATGAATAAATGAAAAGACGTTTAATCGAAAGGAAGTACTCTAACAATACAAAGCATGA
>BGPR01052735.1:0-10547 GCA_013235015.1 Araneus ventricosus
AACAACGGACCAAATTTCGGTGATTAATTATTAATGGCTTCCGATTCAAAGTTGATTAAGTGGTTTGACTCAGTAATTAAGTACGTTGATAGCTTTAGTATTGAGCCAGATGCCGAGTTTCTCCAAGGCTCTGAAAACTGCAAAAGCGCTAAAGAAGATGAAGCAAGGATTGATGAACCGTTACAGTGTAGCACTCCGATTCCGCAAACTACTGATTTCTCGCATCCCGAAATGATGGATCACAACCAAATAGGTACAGAAACTATCATTATGCAGGAAAATGTGGAATGCTTTAGCACTTTGATTGAACCAAGTGCCTATTTTTCTCAACCCGAAATAATGGACCACAACCAGGTGGGTGTTGGAAAGTCCGCTTCACCAAGAGCAACTTTTACTACGAAGGAAAATGTATCATGCTTTAAAGAAAGGAACTTCGTTCCAGGTAAAGTAGACATGGCAATATTATCAGCCCTTCAGCTCTATAATTTGTGCAAGAATTAAATCATCAATGTTTTCTATTAATAAGGCAGCAACCAAAATGCGCTCGGTATGCTAGCCATTTGTTTACACTGCTTTGTTTGAATTTGTTTTCAGGCTATATTTCGCGCCAACTACTTTCCCATTTAGGAAAAATGCTGAATTTTCTTATGAATCCGCTGGAATGTTCTCTCATACTAACACAATATGGAACGTTTTGTTCTTAACTTTTTCACATAGTGAAGAGAATTGATTTATATTTTCGATCCCTTTTCTTGAACCATTGTGGACCAAAATTTGATTTAGCTAGCGTCTTTGAGTTACATCGTGTACACATCATATAGATAGACGATTGAAATCTAGAAGTTGGTACACACTTTTAAAACGCCACCAAATCGCCAAAACAATAATTTAATCACTGCACTTCATTGATGCCAAGTCATCAAAGATAATTAAAGTAATACTTGCATTAACTTATTAAATACTAAAATTCTATGATTTATTTTATTTAGGGCGCTATATTTTTAGAGCTGGGATGAACATAAATTTTTTAAATATGAAATAACACAATAAAATACAATTTCTATTGCACCTATGTATATAACACCTATCTTTTCAGACACCTGAAATTCTGGCCGCTAAATATATCTGAAAACACTTTACTGTACATTGCGTTATAGAATATTTAAAGGTAATTAAAACAAAATCAAATATGTTTCATTTTAAATATTTTTTATTTAACAAATTTTAAGTTGAAATATATACTGCCATAAAATTAAATATAACTATTAATTGAGTGCACATGATATAACCCATAATAATCACAATACAAAAAACACAGAATGTTGCAACATTGAGATATATAGGCACTGCAGGCTTAAGAAAATTAGTGAATTTTACGTTACTAAAATTAAAATAGCAAACTTCAATATACATATTGATGATGATTTATGCCGTATATAAAATATCTTCTATTCTTGAAAAAAGTTCTTAGATGAATTAACTAAAAAGATTTGTTATAACGAAACACACTTAGCAGAAATTGCAGAGAAAAGCTGGAATTGAAAGCACTTATTCACGTCACACTGCTGCAGCGAAAATTACGATGTACGTTATAAATTGAAGATTTTTAGAATCACTCGGCAAAACGTTGAAAAGTTGAAGTAACGATGAGTGTAGAACACATACTTTAAATTGCAGAATATTGGAATTCACACATCAGCACGTTAAAGAGGTAAAAAGATGATGGATGATAAATGCAGACTTTAAATCACCATTGCAGATTTTTGCAATTGTAGAATACATTCTTTTATTCTGTTCAGTGATGTATTCGAATGAATCAGTCACTGCACTTCTTTTGTGACATTCCTTTTTATCAGAAATAGTTTCGGAAACACACTGTCGCACACACACTCATTTTTTCGTTGCACCTCTTAACATCGTTGTTTCATAAAAAAAAAGTCTTTTCTCAAGCTACATCCAAGAAGTAGAAGAATATGGCATCAGATTCAAACACGTTTCAAGAAAGAGTAACGGAAAAAACATTTTGGGACAGGCCCCGAGAGGTCATAACGGCCCTCGGGCCACCAGCTGCAGAAACACAAATTCAAAAAAGACAAAGAAAAACCGCTTCCAGACAAAGAGGCCACAGTTTGTTTACACAGAAATTCATCCGCGGAACAAGATGGCGGGTAAATAATCCCATTGGAAAAATTTGATTTATAATTTAATAAAGTTAAGAAATTAAAGGAAACAACAACAAAAGTTAAGACAATTAATATTTAAGTTGATTACCAAGTGAATGATTAAGAAAAATTTAATTTTTAGTAAAACTGCCAAAAATTACCGTTTGAATTTCAAAAGTAGCCTGAGATGCCACACGATACTAACTAAACTTTTGTGGCAAAGATTAAAATATTTAAAAATACTGAGAAAACCGAAAAATGATATAGATGCATTTTTTTGCAATCTAACAATTAACTTGGGTGACTTGGCACTATTTTAAAAGTGTGTACGAAGTTCTAGATTTCAACCAAAGAGATAGTCTAACTCTTAAAAAGATTTGCTCCAAATTTTGATAGAAATCTACAATCCCAATAAAATAATATGCCAAATGTCATCCATCTGATTCAGAACGTTTTTTAGGTATCATTTTCTTAAGCACATGAGCATCCAGACTGAGACACTTCCCTCTGAGGAATTTCGCCTAAAATTTGAAGGAAATCTACAATTTTGGCGTAACGACCGCGTGCCAAATTTCATTGGTCTAACTCGTTCTGTTTCTATATTACTGCGTTCGCAGGCAGGCAAAACGACAAAAATTCAATTCCCCATTTTCTTTTTGGAATCTTTTTTCACGGGGAGGGAGAGGGTCTAAAGCGTGGAGATTCATCAAATGCTCAAGATCGAATTTTTTGCTGATTGCAATACTTTCTATACTTCGCGTATACGAACAAGTAAAAATCCCCGGAAGGCTAAGGCAGATGCCTTTTGTCTGGAGATATAAGGAAAAGCACATTTCGTCCTCTATTTTTATTAGGATTAGAGCTGCAAAAATGAAAGTGTGCATATGAGAATGCAAATAATGAGAGTTTTCCAACAAGGTGTCACATGCATATCTTAAAATGCAATTGAGACTTCAGGTGTGTGTGTGAAAAATCCCTTTTCAGTTCATAACATCTAAGCAATTGTAGCTATGAAAAACCTTTTTTGAAAAGGGGGTAATACGTCTAATTTGAATTTTCTTTCTATCTTGAATCATAAATGAATTACGAGGAAATCAAAATTGCAACCTCCCACCATTTCCACCCCCTTTCAGCTGGATAGCCCATCTACGAACTCAACTGAGATTTCCACCGTCCTTACAACATTTCCCTCTATAGTTAGAATCTAATTAAAAATACCCTAGTTATCCTGTTCACAAGATAACATGCGCAAAGCGCTATACATATATATATACAGTAGAACCCCTCTAGTCTGAGCTAATTGGGATCGGTGCCTGTTCGTATTAAAAAAAAATTCGGATTACCCGAAATTCCGATAAAAATAGAAAAGAAAAAAAGTGTGCTAAAAAATGTAAGTTATAAGTACTCGGTACTACTATCTCTTGAATTCTTTTATTCAAAAGTAATAGGAAGAGAATATGTCTCTCCTTTTCATTAGAATAATGGATGTGCTCCTGTATGAAGTGACCTTATCTTACGGCGAATTGCATTAGTTTCTTCAATGTGTACAAAATTATGCATGCTGAAAAAGTCCTTTTTTGTTTTTAGTATGCATATTTAAATCTTTTCAGGTAATCTTTTCGATTGCATATAATTTTCGAAAATAAAATCGGTTCGGGTTAACCGGAATTTTGGATTAGCGGGGTTCTACTCTACTTATATCGCGCAGCTTAAAATTTTTCATAAATTATCTAAAACCTGAATAAGTTATCTAAGTTCAAGTAAACTAAAAATGCATTATACTGACATCTCGAATTGTTTGGGAATAAAATATCTTCAATTATTTTAAATTTTTTTCAACGAAATGAGGCTTCTTGTAAGTTCACTTTTCGAAATAAACTTCATTTTAGGAATTGAAAGATTTTGCTTTCTATGAAGGATA
Source organism: Araneus ventricosus (assembly GCA_013235015.1). Taxonomy (NCBI): domain Eukaryota; kingdom Metazoa; phylum Arthropoda; class Arachnida; order Araneae; family Araneidae; genus Araneus; species Araneus ventricosus. The sequence continues at coordinate 4,084 of BGPR01052735.1, forward strand.
AAACAAAAAGGACAGAAATGCAAAATACACTCGGTTTAGAAAGACCGCCAATTTATTTTTAACCTTTATTTCATCTGTAAATGACATCAACAACAAAGAAAAGCTATCAGCAAATTTTTCTTAATACACTGCGTGTGAAAACATTTTACACAAGGATTAGTTAAAATATAGGCTTATTTTTTATGATAAAAAGTAAAGTAATATCAATGTTATGTCAAAACAGACAAAAATAAAAAGGCAATTTTCTGATAGCAGAGCCTCAATTGTTGTCAAGCTTGAAAGTTGGCAATGTTTCAATAGCGCCAACATTCATTGATAATATTTGGTGTAGAGAATTATGGCTAAGATTTGTCACGTTTTTGTCGGGAAAGGGAAATCCCCCCTCCATTTAGCAAGTAACACATGTCCGCTATACTTTACTTCATTAACTTCGAGTTGTTGTTATGTTATAGTTAATGTTATGTGAAAACAGATAAAGAAAATGGGTGCTTTTTTCTGTTTAACCCTTTATAAGGCCATTTTTTTCTAGTAGTGGTATAATAAAATAACTTTGGTATTGAGATTAATTTAAGAAAAGAAATTCATTTAGCTTAATGACATTATTTTTTGTTAAGTAATTTAATTAATTAATAATTAATTACCAAGTTATGACACTTTGTTATGGCTTGAGATAAGAAATTGGAACATCCAGATTTTTGTTTCATTGAAAAAGTTGGCGAGAACTCATGCCAACCTAAAAAAAATGCATTTAAAAATTGACGAATCTGGTGGGAAGTATACTCCCCATGGCCTTAGAAAGAGTTAAAACTTGATTTCAAGCTATCAGTAGCAGTTTGGCGCCTAAATTTCCATTTAATGAAACCCGAAAAACAGTGCTAACATAAGTAAGTCGACCAGAAGATACTAAGAACTGAAACTGAGCATCAGAGTTTTACCGTTAGAGATCAGAAAGTGAGGTTGAGCATACACAATTCTACAGTTGAGTATATTCGAAACATCTCTTCAATGGCGTAGCCACTTCCACGGCCTTAAAAAGGGTTAAAGGGCCTTATTCGTCGTCAAGCTTGAACGTTGGCACTGTTCCGTAAGCGCCAGACTTAGCAGGTTTTTGTCGGAAAAGCACCAGGAAAAAAGCACTATCCAGCAAATAATTCTCATCCACTATGCTCTGTTTCGTTCACCTTGTGCTGCTCGGTTATAGAAAAATATTATAGAATGTCGACAGAAAGATTTCGAATCCTTAGCCCTAAACAATAAAACTCTGAAAGTCCTTTAACACCTGTTACATTCGAGCAATCCGGGGTCTATTACATAGGTTTTGAACGATTTTCCTACATCCCAAGTCCAAAAATTGAAGGATCAGATAATTTTGGAATGTACATCTTAAAGTGGTGGTAAAGTGGCCTGAAAGTGGTATTGTTAAGCATCAAAAACGAAAATATTGGGAAATCTCATAGGAATGTTCGGACTAGCGACATCTATATATGCTTTTTTGAACTATTTGGAGACCTACCAGACACTTTGTACGCTTACCACATTATACAGCGTTGCTGATTTGCCACCTTTAAAACAGTGTTTGAATTTTTTGTGGCGCCTCTTTGAAATTCTTATGCGGCCTTACCAGTTATTTACAATTTGCGTTGAAATAATATACTTATCTGTAATATATGATAATTACATAACAATAACCTTAAGTATTCTGTTCGTGCAGCCTTTTACCCATCTACCGAGATTTAATGTGTCCTTTCAGTACTAAAAGGTTTCCCACCTCTGGTATATGTAAAGTAATTGGCCTTTTTATTTTTTCACAAAGATTAGTAGTTGTTCCAATTAGAATAAAAAGTCTTTTATTACAGTCTTCAGCTGTTTTTTAAGGATTAAAGGTTTTAGATTAAACGTTTTTACAGGATGACAATTATTGAGCTATATGAAATAAAAAAATAAATTTTCAAAAACTACTGAGTTCAAAAATTTTATTCAAATTTTAAAAGTAACTACAGATATTCGGATTTAGTTTATGACATGTTCGATATGCTTGCCATCAATGGCTATGACGTGGCGCAGACAAAGAGCAAAATTCTGCAAAAATCGCTGAAGTGTCGAGACATCGACACTACCAGTTCTCTCGAACTTTTCAATCGCATTTTTTTATTGTTATAACACTTGGTCTTCAGTTTGTATTCGGTCGCAAATTTCCTTCGATCCGCAATCGGCCCATTATTGCTGGAATAGTAGGCCTTGGCGATCGATATACGCTCAGAAACGCTGTATTTCGACATTTTCAACGAAAAATGAACAACAATAAGAGTGCACATGCTCAAAAGAAAATCCCTACATGCTCTGCATTCAACCGCCAAATTTTAACTGAACCTCGCCAACAGTTCAAAAGTTATCAAGGTTTTTTTTGATACAGCTCAATAATTGCCATGCTGTAGCAAAGATGTAGATGATTCCAGCCATTGACTATTTTAGGTATATCGGGAATGAATCTGTGAATGGTGAATTTCAAATCGTAGAAAAAGTGCGACAAATTAGTGCCGGAACTTTTTATAACTTCGAAAGGGGAATATCCTTAAAGAAGAATATAATTCTTAAGAGACAGTTGCTTCAGCATTTTGAAAAGACTCGAAAAACTCACTGGTACCTGGCTACCGATTAAAGAAAGGGAAGTTAGTTACAGTGGTTTTATTTTGAAAGGCGCGACTGGAAGCAATTTATTACATATAAGTAATAATTCATTATAGAGCCTCATGTTTTGTTTTAATTTCAAAGATAAAAGCACTTCTGATATCCTTACATCTGATATAACTTATAAATCCAGTGAACCTATAGTTTTTCTCATGCCTCACCAAAATGTAATCCTCGCCCTTGCCTGAGAAAAAACTTTCGTACCTGCCAGCATCCCAAACATCATAAAGCTTCAGACTAAAATCTTTTCTGGGATTTTCCTGCTTCGAAAGCATAAAAGCTGTGACAGCGGTTCCAGTTTCCTCCTTATTGTGTTTGACACTCCTCCATGACCCCCCACGCTTTTGCGTGGAATATCGGAGCAAGTTCCACGGTTTGGACATCACTAAACTATCTTCTGAAAATTTTAAAAGTACTGTTTCATCGGTAATAAGAATAGTTGAAGACTTCCAATAAAATACAGTAGAACCCGGGAATCCGAATTAATTGGGACTGAACTTTGTTCGGATTCCGGTGAATTCGGATTATTCGGGAAATTCGGTAAAATACTCTTGCAGTAGAATATTGACTCTGAGTTCTCTGTGAATACGTACGGAAAGAACAATCGGAGAATCTCACGGTGCAATCTCAAACAAGTTGAGGTTTTACAAGAATATATCTGAATTTGTTTCTATTAATTAAGGTGCTGTATTCATTCTTAAAGACCAATTCGAATACTTCTTTCAAGTTAGGAATAAACATTAGCTTTGCTTTTGATTCGTAAGTGTTATTTTTCCTTCATTTTTCCGTAAAATTTTTTCAGAAAATTAAAAAAAGATGTTCGGATTCCTTGAGTTCAGATTCCTGGAGTTCAAACTGTATTTAAACGATTATAGCTCCTTTAAAAATCTCTACTACTCCAATCAGCTTATAAGTATTTTACATACATAGAAGGTGGTTCAAATATGACCGGGACTTATTTGTTTGTGCACAAGCCACATTGCACAGCAGTTGTGCGGTAGTGGAGCCAGAACCTCCATCTTCTCCTGTTGAAACCTGTTTAGTAGTATCAGGGAGTTACTAGAGTGGTGAACAACAAGAAGGTACCGAGGAGCGCGGGACGATGCTTCGTGATCAAATTCCTCATTGGGGGAAATGTCCTGTCGTCTGAAATACACAGTAGACTCTAACAATAGTATGTGGAAGAATATCTCTCGCAGACCTGTGTGTTTGACTGGTGTAAGTGCTTCAGAGAGGACTATCTGTTGCGAAGCATGTCGTTTGCAGACAACAAGCAGTCATCCAGAACTGCTCGGGAGTGGATACTCCGCCAACTAAAAGCTTTTATTAAAAGGACTCAGGGTACTTACGGTAGTGGCTTACCAAGAGTAAGTGGCACCCGGGGCAGAGTATTTTTCGACTCCTTATTGTGTTTGACTTTAAATAGTGACACAAACACATTAATTCAATAGACTGCCAAACATAATGAAAAATGAAATAGGAAGAAGATAGTAAGTTTTTGTCTTTTTCTTCCATCTGCTTTTTGGCAATAAAGACAAATAAATTGAGTATTTGAATAACTTTTCTTCTCTGTCAATCTGGAATCCTTCGGGGTCACTAGGGTTCTAGAAATTCTCTGAAAGAATTTTTTGACATGTGTCGGAAAGAATGTTACAGAAAAGAATTCCTGTGATATTATGTTAGAATCCCCGCAGTTGGCTTGACACCTTCAAAAAGTCCATCTGCCGGATTCTTTTTTCTTTTTATTTATTTCAACCTGCTCCCTTTTTGCCTTTTTTAATTATATTTAATAGTTTATTGAATTATTTCACTGCTGTCTTGATAGTTTGCTGTATTTTGAGAGCTCCAGTTACTTTGTACGAATTTTATTAATTTTTTCATTAACCCCTTAAGAGTCGCATTTTCTTTGCTATCTAATAAGATGATTCCTCCTGTTTTGGAAAGGGGCTGTCGTTTTCATTCATCTACGAAGGCATCGAATACTTGAAATGCTTATTGATTCTACGTAATTTTTGTATCAAATTATAAAGCTAATTAATGATTAAATATTAGTTTAAAAACCTGAAAAAGCGATAATTCGATGCACGTCAATATGACGGGCGCGACGGTTAAGGAGTTAAATGTTTTCTTTTTTAGTATGAATTAATTTATTTACAAACACATTAGTGTATTTTCAACATGTCATTGGCACAGACAGGGCAAGTGGCAGTCAGGGAATATGGTTTTTTTCTTCCTATCCCAGTGCTTAGTAAGCGTAAATGACCCCCGAGGCATGATGTTATTTTCCGCCCCCCTAATCATATTTTGCTTCGAAAATGGTATAATTGCAGTAATATGTTGACTCCATGGAGCCCGGGAACCTATACCCCCTTGTCCTCCAGTCGCTACGCCACTGACTTCCGGAAGGTCTTCAGGCCGCGGTGGCCTAGGTCTCGGCTTAGGGGCCGAAGGGTTCCAGGTACGAAACCCGATTCCACTGAAGATCCGCCGTGTATGGGGCCTGTTGCACGCTAAATCATACGTAGTGGCCAAACGTCCTCCCGTTGGTGTGGCGTGGAATTTTGGAGAGGGAGTGCCAGCTCAGGTGTCGTCCTCGTCATTTGATCGTGGTTCAAAATTAAGAGGTCTGTCGCCAAATAGCCCTCGTGTTGCTTCAAAACGGGACGTTAATATAACTAAACTAAACTAATCCGGAAGGTTGAAAAAAAATGCGTTGAAACAGGAGGAGTGTGTTGAAGACTGACATGTGTAAGTAAATGATTCGTAATAATGGTTTTTTAAAAATCAGTCCCCGTCATATTTGAACCACTTGGTTTATGATTCGTTTAAATTAAGCTTTAATGTATTTTTTTTACAGAAATGTCTTCTTCTAGATTGTGGAGAATCGTTCGAAAGCGGCGAGGAAGAATCATGAATATTATTATTACGCAATTCAATTAATTATTATGCATAATAATTAATTGAAATTATATTCCCGTCGAATAAAAAAAAAGCATAAAAAGTCTTCAGATGATTCTTAAATATGAGCCTTTTTTTTTAGTAAAGATTTAGATGATTCTAGCCCTGGACCATTTTAGGAATATCAGGCGTGAATCTGTGCATATATCTCCAGTAAATTTCAAATCGTGTAAAGTATGTTTGAAATTAGTAACGGAAATTTTATAACTTCGAAGCGGGAAATAATCGTGATTAGAAAGGAAATGTGCATAAGAAATACTTCTTGCTCCAGCATTTTGGAAAAGTTCGCGAAACTCATTCGAATATGGCAACCGATTTAAGACAAGGAAGCGGTTTGTTTTATTTTGTAAGTTTCGGCAAAAGAATGATGTTTACATAAATTTATAACTTTCCTTTTATTGTATCACATTTTTTTTACAGGAAATGTCTTCCCTAGATTGTGGAGAATCGTTCAGGAACGCCGAGGGAGAAACATCAAATTCAAACAAACGCTTACTCCTCAGTTTTCGGAAGAACCTTCAGGACTCCGGGCCAATAATACGCAAATGGGCACTTCGAAACCTCGAGATGTGCTCAAAAATTTCGAACATAGACCAGAATCTGCCAGGAAGAAGGACAGTGATCCCTGTTTCGAAACCGTTTTACGAAATATAAGGAGCAAGTGTCCGGAAGAGTTACTCTTTCGGAGGATGCCGTCTACAGTACTGGAGTTATGTTAATGAAAGTGCTCGATACGATAGCGAGCCGAGGCTGCCGAACGGCTTTCCGAAAGGGGAGGGCATTGACGATGGCAGATTTGCGAATGGCGATCGAATAAT
>BGPR01052737.1:0-10547 GCA_013235015.1 Araneus ventricosus
GACGCAAAAGAACTTTTTATGTTTCAAATCAATCCCAATTTCAAACATAAACAAAAAATTCCGATTTTTTTAAAAAAAAATTAACATTCCACTCGTACTGCAACTGAATAAACACATAACCCCAGAAAAGAGTCGTATTCAAAATAAAGCCATTAATATAATTAATCACGCCATCGAACGTTGGAGCGTTAAAATAAAAGCAACATTTTTACGCCTAATTACTCTCAACGTTCTGATTTTAACGGCCTTGGCGACTGGAATCTGAAGATCTTTGGTGTCCCCCGCTTCAGTAGTTTTTATCCCCCTTCCCCCCACATCAGCACATTCGTTCTGTTGTTATCGGGTCTTGATGATGATTGCCGCCTTAATTGTTAAACGAAACTATCTTTGAGATTCGAGCGCCATCTGGTGACTGTAAATGCTGAAAATAAATTCGTTTCATCAAGTACTGTGGGTGATTTTATCAAGGGATCACGGTCGTTAGTGGAGTGTTGTCAGATGTTGTTCAATTTTTTTTGTCGTTTGTACAGCACGAAAATGTTAAAGGGCTATTGAAGTTAGTCGAATATTTTTTCAATGAAGAGGCACTAGCTTGTGTTGGTAACAAACTTAAAAATTAATTAGAATTTTTCTCTGAGGAGAAGAGCTTTTATATGAAGTGACTAATTGTGTGTTAGTTTTGTAATTAGCATACACACTTCGCTATCTGCTGTAATCCACACATTTTCTGTGTTGTATGTAGTGGCGAATACGTGGGGGGGGGTATTGGGCTGCAGCCCCCCCCCAGAGTTAGACCAGAATTCTTTATTTTATTTAAAATCACTACGGCTGTTTTTCCGTAATCTTCCTTTTAAAAAAGTGACAATATTTCTTCCAGCCTTCTGACAGGCTCGAAATTTTTCTTACTTTGTAATCATTCCACGCGTATCTGTGGCGTTGACGCGGTCAAAAACAGATTTTTGCTGGTTATTTCATTGTGTTCTTTATTAAATTATCGAAAGTATTGTAGTGTTCTTTATGCTTCTTATTATCAGGTGAATCAAGTCTGTAAAGTTAAAGTGTTTTGATTCACATAAGCTATAAGGTTTGACATTCGTCGTCACGACGAAACAAAATTTTTTATACCTCAAGCCCCCCCCCCCTCTCCCAGACTCAAATTCTGGACTCTCCACGGGTTGTATCACTTTTTAATTTGTTGGACAAGTGGTCAAGTCAGATATTTAAGGTTGGGGAGGCGTCTTACCCTATGGCGTATAGGGCAGTGGCGAATCTAGGGTTCGGGTCTGGGGGGGCTGAGGTCATAAAAACTTTCTATCGTCGTGATGAATGTCAAACCTCAAGGCTAAAGTAAACCAAAACTGTTTAACTTTACAGACTTGACTCACCTGACAATAAAAATCATAAAAAACAATACAATACTTTCGATACTTTAATAAAAATTACAATGAAATAATTAGCCAAAAAATGTCTTCGACAGCGTCAAAGCTACAAGTACAAGTGGAATGACTACAAAAGTAGGAAAATTTTCGAGCCTGTCAAGCCAGAAAGTAATGTTGGAACGTTTTTATTATTTTTTAAAAAGAGGGAAATTAAGAAAAAACAGTTGTATTGATATTAAATAAAATCAAGAATTCTGGCTTGGCTCTGAGGGGCTGTAGCCCGATAGCCCCCCGGATTCACCACTGGTATATGGCAACATACTTTGTGAGGTATCTGGTATTGGAAGCGATATTAATAGTGGATGAACTCCTAGGCAAGATCAGTACCTTCTTTTCTTACTCTGTGCTTTTAGCACTCGCTTTCGTACTTTAACACAATGATCATTTGAAAGCTCCAAAATCAGAGGTGTCTATCGTCGTCTGCACTAATTCTATTAATAATAATAACTGTGTAAAGGCTTAGTTTAGCCCGCTAATTTAGTTTAGTTGGCTGTGTTAACGTTAATAAAGTTATGTTATTATAAATAACGAATTCTTCATTCCTTACCTCATCAAACACCAAAACATCATCTATTTAATTAATTTTTGCTTACGGCCGGAAAATATTTCAAAATTTTCCTCATGGTATTTCTTTATGTAATAATCATATTCAGTACATGAAGGAAAGTATTTAAGAAGGGAAGTATTTACTTGATACTGTAAAGAGGTGATGAATAAAGATATGGTTATGATGATGTAGTATGATGTGGTTATGATGGCAGATATTAATAAACTTTAGATTTATTTGAAAATTTCTTCTGACGACGAAATGTACTCGCAGTTTTGTGCTTTGGACGTTCGCAAAGCAACAACAAACGATACTGAGTTGCTATCAAAACCTGTTCATTTTACAGACCAAATATATCAACGTCAATCAATTTTCTACAGAACAAATGTATCAATGTCCATCAATATTTGGAGGATCCGAGTTAAAGTGAGCCAAGCATAAGAGTGTTCATTTTTAATTAACATTGCCAAGGCAGTGTAGAAAAGTTATATTTTCTGAGTATAATGATTCAAGGTCCATAGTTCAATTTGTATCCAAGAGGCAGCGAGAAAAATTTAAAGTCCACTGTTATTTTATCCCTTAAAAGCCCGATTTTTTTTTTAAAAAAATTTATTTAAAATGATTTTGAGTTTAATTTCTTGAATAAAACATGGGAAAAATACTTAAAAAAATCCTATTTCGTTTTAAGTATGGTTTACGGCTAAAAATAGTGTTTTATCAATCGACATCACTAGGCTTTAGTTGAGAAAAAAATTTACTTGATAAATTCTATAATATTAAACACAGATGAATTTTAAAAACGAATAATAAGGATAAGGAATTTCTTTTAATATTGTATCCCCATAGAGAATGCACAGTAGATAAATATGTTTTCGATTTTTCTCGAAAATGGAGGATAGTGTGGGTGATGACACTATCCTCCATTGATGACATATCTAGAGGTCATAAGCTTCCATACCAAATAAAAATGATCGAAATCGGTCCAATGGTTGGGGCTGGGTACTGGTCCTCTAGTTTTGCAAAATATTTAAAATATATAGATAAATTAGTAATTTAGTACCAGCGGAATGATAAGGAGAGGAGGAACATAAAGAGAAGCTTAAAGATGGTGCAAGGAATTCAAGCTCTGATATTGAATCTACTGAAGACGAGGCTAGGAGAGGCAGACCAATTAGTAGGCAGCCAGTCAGGCTAGGCAGCTAGTTGTATATTATGGTTTACGGCTGAAAACAGTTTGTTATCAATCGGCATCACTGGGCTTTAGTTGAAAAAAAAATCTACTTGATAAAATTCTATAATATTAAACACAGATGAATTTTAAAAGCTAATAATAAGGATAAGGAATTTCTTTTAATATTGTAGAATAAAATATTGTATTTTTAAGCGTTCAAACAAAGCAAAAAAGATGCAGCCGCAAGTGAAAAACATTAATTTATTTTTGTTTGTTCATCAGCACTCAGGCTGTCATCTATATATTGTAAATTGATTTAATAAAAATTTCAGTATGCATCCTATAGGAAACAACAGGCATTAGAGTTTGTCTTTTTCTCCAGATTTTAGAAGACAAAATTGTGTATGCTGCTTAAAGGCAACATTGGGCATTTAAGGGTTAAATGCTGCTGGGTTTACGTGGATTTTACGGTACACACTTATTTCGTTCCTCTTAGGCCAACTCTTTGCAGCCAAGAACGGCGATGAGAGAATATTTGTTTTGGATTTTTCTAGATGTTTTTAACCCTTTAAGATCGGACATATTTTCATCCTTAAATTTAATATTTTTTTAGATTATAGGTCGACTTGGATCCTACTGATACTGTAAAAAATAATTTAAAAAATTTAGCATGTCCTTCAAACTCAGGAGCGCACCCGTACAATCGTGCGGGCTAGGCTTTTTCTGTGTCAACGTGAACCCGTACAATCGTGCGGGTTAGGCTTTTTCTTTGTCAATGTGAACCCGTACAATCATGAGAGTTAGGCATTATCTATGCAAGCTTCACCTAATTTATTTTTTCATGGTTTAGTTTTAATTCAATATTAATTATTCAAAGAAACAAATATTTAAGCATCGTAATAAACAATTTATAATTTATAAGAAAAGAGATATTTGTAAATAAGGAAATTACAATTTTAATGACTAAATTTTTTTAAATAAAAATATTTGAAACAAATCTTACTTTTTGGTGAACATAAATATACCTCACATTTCTCACACCGAGTTTTAGAAGTGCTTTCTTCTGAAATAAGGGATACTCCTGCATTTTTAGAAGGCAAATGAAACTTCACGGATCATGCAATATCTGGTTGTTCGCTTTCCATTCTTTCTTGCATAATAGAAATTGCAGCGTCTTCACGAGATGTGGGATGGCCCCCCTTCAATCCCCTGCTTCTTTAGAAAATCGCCCTATATTTCCTCCGACAATATCTATTGTGTGCAAATTCCTTTCCTATACTGATTATATTCAAGGAAGGACCACCCATCATTCCCACGATTATTAGGACTGGAGGTATTTTCAGATGTACATACGTGATTGCTGATCCTAGCGCCAATTTTGACGGCTTTTGTACCTTGTTTCTTTGTCCGAACTGAATAATTACAAACACATGAACTGACAACAAATTCTTCTTGCTTCCCCAATAGTAAACTAAGGAGGATGATAGGATTTCAATGATAGAGGGAAATCCAAGTGTGGAACTTTCTGTGAGTAGTCTCCTTTGTTACGAAGCTTTCAAAGCGATCCTTCAAAATACTTTGAAAGAGCTTGTCACATTTGAGTGCTGATATGGTAGAAGCGACAATGCGATTTGCGGAAGTTTCTCGAGGAATACTGAAGACCTTTAGAGGCGGTGGGACATATTTCGTGAAACTCTCTTGAAAAAAAGCTAAAATCAGAAAAAATTGTTTATATGTAAAATGTTTAATTTTTAGGTGATAGGAAATGAACCATGTATTTGTTAATTTAATTTTTTTCTTCTTAATATAGTACCCATTTCAAGTCTTAAGGCTGTTACTTAGTGATACAGTCGAAGGAAAACACCGATGTGTGCATAGAATCACGCGAGAAGACACTACAGAAAGCAAGTCGATTTTCGGACAGTGAGCTCAAATAAAGCCGTAACATAAGAGTAAACAAATATTACGCCTAAAGAGCAATTATATTAACTCTTAACTAACATATTTTCCTATCTTTCATTTATTTCAACATTAAATTAACAATTGGTATCCAAGCAATTAAATATGCATTAATAATTAGCTAATTACGACAGATACATAATTCTGATGTTTAGCGCGAATTTTTTGCAAACAGATTTAACGCGATTGTAATTGAAATATGGGCTATCTCTGCCGTCTTTTGAGAAAACTATATACTATTGATATTCTGGAAACTATAACAGTCGTTACTTTCCGGCATTTATTAAATACAATTCTCCAGGAAGCAGAAATGCTAGCTAATATCTAACCCGCACGATTGTGCGGGTTCGGTCTTAAAGGGTTAAGGAGTGACAAGCCGCATGCGCACAAATTGGTCTTTTCATCCGTGTTTCGCTTATCAGGCCACTATTGCGCCACTTTTCGATTGGACTGTTTTGTTCAAATCTTCGATGTGATTGGTCGATTCATTTGAATTTGAACAGAAATTCGTTTGGAATTCTTCGGATTGAATATCGGTTCAGTACCGTGTATGTTATTCTGTGTGTTTCGTTTCTCAATGAATAAGGGAATCTACGAGTATCCCGCTATGCTGAAAGTGAAGCCGCTGATATTTTTTAAGTTAGAAAAAATTTTAATTGTACACGCTTGAAATGTCGCAGGCATTGTGTGCTCAATCTCTCCTTTTCAGGTGACGCATGCGCAAAAGAGCAATAAAAATCGTACTGCACATCAAAAACAGTATTTGGCGAGGGCAAATGAAATAGCGCCAAGAAAAATTGGCGAGAAGCAGGTGTGTACCATAAACTCCACTTTTACCTGTAGGTGATCAATTTTAAGAGCTGTGTTTTTCAGAAATGAATCTTATGGACTTGGTTCACTCTAACTCTAAACCCTCCACTTTTTACAGAACAACTATATCAATGTCAGGGAAACGCAGTGTTCTAAAAACTTTTCAATCGGTGAGAAACGGAAGAATGATTTGATGATTTGCAGTTGACGTTTCTTTGTGTTATTTGGAGCACCATTTTATCCTTTAGATGACTAGAGAATAAAATGAAATCTCAAAATAATCTTGTTAAAATGGCACTTTGATGAAGACAAGGAAAGTTATTTTCTTCTTTTTCATGTCACTGGAGATCTGGGAGTCTTCTTCGACAGACAATGGAATTGCATGTTCTTCTATTCTTTCATTAGCAACAAATCTAGCCCCCAGACAATGAGATGATTCAATTGGAAATAAGAAAAAAATCTCACAGACAATGAGATGATACAATTGGAATAGGGAAAAAACCTCCCAGACAATGAGATGATACAATTGGAATAGGGAAAAAACCTCCCAGACAATGAGATGATACAATTAAAAATAGGGAAAAAAAACCTCCCAGACAATGAGATGAAGCAATTGGAAATAGGAAAAAAACCCTTCCAGACAATAAGATGGTACAATTGGAAATAGGAAGAAAACCTCCCAGACAATGAGATGATACAATTGGAAATAGGAAAAAACCTCCCAGAAAATATAATACAATTGGAAATAGGAAAAATACCTTCCATAGAATGAGATGATACAATTGGAATAGGAAGAAAACCTATCTGCAGGATGATTAGAAGAGAGACAATTTAGTTCATCGAGGAAGAAGGAATCCTGATGGTTTTGTAGTACAGCATCTGTACCAGCCCATATGCAGACAAAAAACTCCCTATGGGTGTAACAGCTGTATCTCTCTTAAGAAAAGGATGCCTTATGGTGGTAAGATTAAATGGTAACTTATCACAAATCATCTATTAATAAACATCATTTACTTATGCGGAAGAAATTGTCTGTCATCTGGGCAATTCTTCTTCAGATGAAATACCCTGACCTATTGGAACTAAAAATGTTCTAGCCGCCTCCGGCGACAAGCTGTTCTCCCTTAATATTAATAGACCGTAGTTATGTTTGGAGTTTGGCGAAATAAATTGGTGGTTGTAGAAGCTGAAGGACTCTGCGGAAGTTTTATTTTGAAATATATCTCAAAAGTGGAGGGTTCTGTGTGGCAGGTGACCATTTATAACATATCTAGCGGTCATAAGCGTTCATATTAAATAACAATTGTTGAAATCGGTTCAGTGGTTAGGGCTGGGGGACTCATAGAGAATGTAGAGTGAAGTAGTGCTTTTCCTATTTCTGTCAAAAATGGAGGATTGTGGGTGGCAGGCGACCATGGATTACATATCTAGACGTCATAAGGTTTCATGTGAAATGAAAATTATCGATAAAGTGGTTGGGAGCCTGCCTGAAGGTATTTTTCCCCATAGAAAATGTGCAGTAGAGAAATAGTTTATCGATTTATCTCAAAAATGAAGGGTAGAGGGGGCACGCGGCCATTGATGACATATCTAGAGGTCATAAGCTTCCATATGAAATAAAAATTGTTGAAATCGGTCCAATGGTTAGGGCCAAATGCTGGGGACTCTGCCAGGGTTTCTCCCCATAGAGAATGGAGAGTGAAGTAGTGCTTTTCCGATTTCTGTGAAAAATGGAGGGTTGTGGATGGCAGGCGACTATTGATTACATATCTAGTCATCACAAGCCTTCATGTGAAATAAAAATTTTCGAAATCGATCCAGTAGTTGGGGCTGGGGGGCGGCCTGAAGGTTTATTCCCATAGAGAAAGTACAGAAGAGAAATATTTTTTCGATTTCTCTCGAATATGAAGGGTAGGGGGGGGGGGGGGGAGCACGCGACCATTGACGACATATCTAGAGGTCATAAGCTTCCAGATGAAATAAAAATTATCGAAATCGGTCGGGCTGGGTACTGGTCCTCTAGTTTTGCAAACTATTTAGAATATACAGATAAATTAGTAATTTAGTACCAGTAGAATGATAAGGAGAGGAGGAACATAAAGAGAAGCTTAAAAATGGTGCAAGGAATTCAAACTCTGATATTGAATCTACTGAAGATGAAGCTAGGAGAGGCAGACCAGGCAGGTAGTTGTATATTTATTTAGTACCAGTAGAATGATAAGGAGAGGAGGAACATAAAGAGAAGCTTAAAAATGGTGGAATTAATTCAAACTCTGATATTGAATCTACTGAAGAGAAAGCTAAGAGAGGCAGACCAGGCAGGTAGTTGTATATTTATTAAGTAGCAATAGAATGATAAGGAGAGGAGGAACATAAAGGTAATCTTAAAAATGGTGCAAGGAATTCAAACTCTGATATTGAATCTACTGAAGACGAGACTAGGAGAGGCAGACCAATTAGTAGGCAGCCAGTCAGACCAGGCAGCTAGTTGTATATTTATTTCTGAACAAAGTTGGATGGTTAGAGGCAAAGTCTAGATTCGCTACTATTCTATATATTTGTGAAGAAGTTTTATTTCTGCGGTACACGAAAAGTTACTTGATGGATCCCTTTTCAGCAAAATAAACTCACATGGAATAGCGCCATTTCAAAGAAAAAAATATCGAAGGATAAAAAAATTGCAGATATGGCACTAAAACGACTTTGTAGGTCACATCCTTAGATAATATATCACATATTTATTAATATGAACTCTCCCCCAAAGAAAGCACTAATCAATGTTCTGGATATTTCTTGGTGAAGAGAAGAAAGAAACATTGAAGAAGGAATTGTTGCCTCTTTCTTTCTGTTCTACAGCCACCTTATGTCAATTATTCTTCAGAATCGAACGACGCTCACGGACGACAGCCAGTCAGACAGTCTGATTTGTACAAAGATGGCTGTCTGTCCTAGGTCGTCCAGGAATATAACATTCACAAAAAAGAGGAAGCAATCATGCCCCTCCTCCCCCTCCTTCGAAACTGCTGCCATATACTCCGATAAAGCTGTTTTTGGAAAGCCAAAAATCTCTCGAAATGTTCTTGTTCAAAAATATCGGATCGTTTAGAGCCATGAGACATTTTTTCTTTATTCTTTGAGGTTTATAAAATGAAATGCTTATCAAGCTTCTTTCCAAATTGAAAGAACATTTTAAACCTATTAAATAAGAGCAGAGATGCTTTCTAGAAGACGCTTAGGATGAATCTTTTAAAACTTTATTTGCAAGGATGAAGAAGTGCTTATATTTAGATATAAATTAATACAAAACATGAAAAAGCCTAAATAATTTTGAGATATAAAGAAATAAACAGATTGCTTTCAAACTAATACATACAGAAAGACAGTTGTGAAATACAGAGTTAGAGAAATTATGTGAGAAAAATAAATAAAAAAAGGTATAAGCTTTTATTCAAAATGCACTTTAAATGAGGAAATACGTTTACACCATATAATTTTTTTACACATTATTTTTCTGATTACAATAAAATGTATGGTTCGAATAAAAGCGTGGACGCCTTATATAGCACCTTATATTTTGTGTATATTTCCTTAAACAAACGGAATATTCCTAGAAGGTAAAGGCGTCTACGCTTTTATTCGAACCATGCATTTTATTGTAATCAGAAAAATTAATTTTTTACTTTTGAGTTCATTTTGACGAAATTATAATGTGTAAACGTATCTTCTAATTTAAAGTGCATTTTGAATAAAGGCTTATACCTTAAAATTTTTTATATTTATTTTATTTTCTACGTTTTAGTGACGGCTGACACGAATACACACGACATGTTAGGCATAGTAAACCAAATTCAATTATTGAATTCTCCAATATAAAACACATATTAAAATTATTATATACATATGTACAATTACATTTTTAAAATGATTTAATGACATTAATTTTCGGAAATATAAATCCCTAATATATTACGTGATAAGTTACAATTATTATCAACAATGTAATGAATGATGAAAAAAAAGAGAATCGATCTTCACAACTTTCTCTTTTTGCTTTGAGTGCAAAACGATTGGCGCACACGAAGTAAAAAAAAATCTGGTTGTTGTCGAATTCTAATAGAAAGTAAACCCAAGACGCGTAGAAACACGAGCTATTACGTCATTCATCGGTGCAGCGCCGGAAGTACAGCGTATTCTCTGTTAGCGTCGTGGTGGTGTTGTAACCCTACGTAACGTGAGGTTACCACCTTCCAAACTTTATCGCTCAAATATAGGTCTAAAATTTTAATATAATTTTGTTAGTTTTAAAATAGGTATAGCTTGCAAATTTTTATGCATAATATTATATTGTCAGCGGAAACCCAACACTTTGCTAAATTTTAAAGTTGTAGCTCGATTGGTAGTGGGTAAGAAATGGATCTCAAGATTTGAGGACACGACAGTCAAGTTGAATAAAAGCTTATAAAAAACTGAGCATGATAAGATAAAAGGAAATTTTTAATACTTTCTTCTTTAAAATGTAACAATTCTTTTAATTAAATAGCACAGTTTATGAGTTATAAGCGAAGTAAAAAGCATTTATACATTTTACTTGATAATGTTTTCGGACTGGCTTCCTTTTTTT
>BGPR01052738.1:0-10546 GCA_013235015.1 Araneus ventricosus
ATCCATTAAATTTAAATAGGTAATGAGATTGCAAAAAAATGCAAAAAAAAGAGGAAAAGGCATAAATGAATATTTAATAAAAACGTGAATAAGACAATGGATGAAAAAAGAAGCAGAAAGACAAAAAAAAGTGAAGAATGGTTTCCATGCTTAATTTAAAAAAAGGTCTTAACAAATGCCGCTGTAAAATGTTAATTGAATAATTCATTAATTGTTGATGGAATTTGAAAGAATTACATAAATTTATCACAAGACAACAAAGGGTGGTAAAATGCCAAGCTTTAGAGAAGTAAAAAAATATTTTATGTGGGTCACACCTGTTTCTCTAATTTTATTATAAAACAACTATATGCATAAACTGACAATAGAGAGAACTGCTTTTCCATTTATATTGAAAATGACATTTTATTTGTATTCATTCTTCTGGGATTTCAATTCTGCTCATTAATGGTAATAGAACTTTTATAATTAACAGAATTAGAACTTTAAATTACTTCATTTGACTCCTAAAATGATATTAAAACATCTAAATTGAAAATTTAAAACAGTTAAGCAGTCAAAATGATTACACAAATAATGGGGTATATATATTGTAGAAAACATGGGTAAAACCTGAGTCGTGGTGCCGCACAAGCTTCCTACCACTTTTCTTGGCGAATTTACTTAAGCCACCAAATACCACTACACTAATGTGCAGTACGATTTTATTGCTCTCTTGTTCATGTACCATCCAAAAGAGATTGATAATGCGAATGCCCGCATTTCCAAGTGACGGCAACCTTTTTAACTTGGAAGCAGCTTCGCTTTCAGCATGGCAGGAACCATAGCCGCTTTTATTGAATGTTAGAATTCCAGGGTTTTCAAAAAAAATCAAATGAGAATTTCGCATGCTATAAATACCGCGTGTACTTTGCGTACCGGCAAATTTGTTTCTAAACATTTCACAGGACTTCTTGTTTCGCATACTGGAATACTTGAAGCTTCCCTACTCTTATTGAGAAACGAACGACAGAATAACATACACAGTAATTGAACCAATATTCAAACCTAACTAAAAATGAAGTTTTATTCAAATTCGAATGAACCGACCAATCATATCGAAGAGATGAACAAACAGCCCAATTGTGAGGCACATAGCATGATGCCCAAACTAAGAAAGATAAATTTTTGCTCATGCACATATACTGCTAAAATCATCATTGCACAAACTAAACACATGTTCCCTCATCCGTCTTCTTGCAATCCAAATAAACAAAGTAGGCACCCGAGTACCCACATTAACCAAACGCTATATAGAAAGATAGGCCTGAATCAGGCTAATGTAAAAGAATGATGTCCAAACTCTGTAGCAAGTTTTAAAGATAGTAATTGAAAGTATAAAGCCAATATTGAAACTGATAGCAAAAAAGGGATTAAGCCAGCTCCATTTTGTTAAAAATTGAGAATAATTTTAGTAATGTTTGCCAAATTAGTTTTGAATAAATGGAAAGGAATCATCATATTTATGACAAAAACTAGTTTTCTATATTCTAAAAAATTCAGATTTCTCCAAATGTGGAGTTCATCACCTTTGTATAAATTTTATTTATTTCTAAAACAGAGAAGGCATGATGCAAATATATTTTACCACAAGTATTTTCTCAAAAGTTGAGACTTCTGTTTCTCATTAAAAATACAAGAAATTAGAATAATCCTAGAAAATGCAGAGATTATTCAAATATGCTGTTGGGAGGTTATAAAACATCTGAGAATAGAACATCTTAAGAATGTCATATTTAATAGTCATCCCAACAGAAACATTATCCTGTTTCTAAAAGATAAACAAATGAGATGGATGAAACCTTTCAAAACAGATGTCTCTTAATATTCTCAGTACAATATGACAATAGTAAATACCATGGATATACATCCATATAGTTTAGAACTGATTCATTTGATCTATATCTATATTGAAAAGTAGTTATGAAAAAATGAACCTTTATAAATGCATATCTAGTTCAACATTAAAAAGGGGAGGGATTATAGGATTACAATGGGCTACTCTTATGGAGTGGCATGTTATCCCTCCCCTTCCATGCCTCTAATTTTAAAAAAAGATAAGGTTTACATAATATAAAAGTCTCGCATACATATTTCCAATCAAAGATATATATCACCCTTCATATTTCTAAATAATTAATATACACTTTTCTAACAATCCATTGAATTGGGAGTATGAGAGTGTCCGTTTTTTAACATTAGAATAACATAATTCAAATAGAAAACTTTAGGATCTCTGGTCACAAGCAAAAAAGCTCATTTTGGCTCAGCATTCAAAAGTTCAACTGGTGCAGTTCTTGGTGCATTAGCATTTCAATTGACAATCAACTTTCTACAACATATCAACTAATAAATTTCTATTCAGAAAGTGTGCATAAATAATAAAGTTACAGAAACAATGAGTGTACAGAAATCAACAAGTACCTACACTCACCTTGTGTTTTCTTCCAACTGAATGATATAAAAAGATTAAAAATTTTGAAGCAAAATCTAGGAGAAATAATTCTGCAACTAAACAGCATACAGGTGCCGCTTAAAGAATTGAATCGCAGGGAAATCCTGGAAAAATTGAAAATTAGAATTAATAAAAACACTTAAAATAGAATTTCTGATTAAAAACTGGCAATTGTTGCCATTTAGTAGTATAAAATTAATAAAACTTTCACGCTTAGTCTAAGGTTTCTATGTCAATACATTTAAATGCAGATATTCTGTCAATCCATTAAAAAATACAATTTTTTTTGCACCAATAAAATAGTAAATGAAATGTTTATTATAATCATAACAAACAATAGTTATTATGTTCATCTGAATTGATGCAATCTAATGGAATTTTAAAATACAGTTGACCGATCTAATTATTCGAACTACAATATTGAGGAATCTGATATAAGTATTTGCCTGCTAGTATGTTCATAACCACAAAATGTGGAGGGATCCATCTTCATTCATGATCACTTCCATGCAAATGGCATAGTCACCATACCATTCCATTTTTCAGCCCATCCATTTAAATAGGTTTACTACAGTCACACAACCAAAAAATCACAACGGAGTCCACCTATCTCCTACTCTTCCCTGTTTTCAAGAAAACCCCCGCCGCCCTCCCTCCACATATCTACATCGAATTTTGCACTTAAGTGGCCCTGGCAGCTTCCACCAGTGCTTGGATTTCAAACAAGTTGATATTCTCAATCACCACATCCACAATCTCTCACGATTTTAGCAACAGTGACCACATTTGAAGTGCTCAAGGAAAGCTTCAGCTAATACACCTTAAAAAATGAGAGACTAGTTAGTCATATTAGTACCGGTCATATCCACTGCCTGCACGCTTGCAATGTATTGCCTATGTGGCTGCAGGGTGTCCCCCCCAAGGCCCACAGCGAGTAGGGATCCATAGACCTCTCCCTCCTTAGAGAGATGGATGAGGAAAGGACACCCCGAGAATTACATAGGATAAGACATTTATGCAGGGTGCAGTATAGGCGGTGAACTTCTGTCCCAAGTTCTAGTTTTAATTTATTCATTCTACATGGTCCAATGGCACGTCAGTGATTCCTTGTCCACAAACTTTTTCATTTATCGCTCACCATATGGGGAAGTTGTCGTTTTCTATACTGAAAGAAGCCTCCCCCTTGAATGCATTTAATAGTAAACAATACATAAGGCCCCTCTTCTAAGTGGTGATAGTGGTCATACTCCTGCTGCCATCTATACGGCAAAACATAACCAATAACGCTTTCTCCCTTCTAACAGAATGCTTGAATGTGGGCATTAGATGTCATTGTTTCAGTTCAGATTCCAAACGAATTGTTCCATAGGTTTCAGTCTGCATTTAATAAAACATTTCACACCCTCTGACCCTTGACACAAAACAAAAACAATAACTATTCCCGCTTTTCTCTCTCTCTCATTACATCGCACTAACCGAACCACAAAAATGAAGAATAAATGTAGTTTGAAACACCAAACAAAGTGAAAACATTTAAGTTTCCAAAAAACTAAATAAATAAATGAAAACATTACATAGTGTTAAAATAATAATGAGAAGGGTGAAAGGAAAACAGATATAATTCATAAATAGACAGTAAAACATTAAAGAGAAAGTGACAAAATCTAATATCATAGTGTTAATAACAAACTAATAAATCCAATGTAAACTAAACCCATTGTTTTGAATACCAAGAATCAAATCTGAAACAAAAAAACCAATATATATAAAATAAAAGTGAAAAGAACAAACAATTCTGATAAACAACAAATAAAACATATATATATAATATCTAAAAAACTAGTTCAAATCGCATTAAATGAAAACAACCAGCTCATCAAATGAACAATAGTTTGAGAATGAATGCCACCAATAGTTTCTATATCATTTGAAGAACAAAAGAAAATGACAAATAAAGTAGAAATATTCACCAACACAATTGTAGTATGCAAATAATAACTTTTCGACACATGAATGTAATCTACAAAAAGAATTAACATAACATTTCAAAGAAAAACATGATTCATCCAAATGAAGAAACAATAAATGTTTAGCTCTTCTTGTGTCTTCTGCATCTAACATCAGAACCTACATGAAACATTCAATGAAAATGAAAGAGAAACAGAAAAACACAATAAGAGAATAGAAAAAGAGACAAAAACAGAACACATATAAACATACATTAAAGAAGACTAATAATAAGGAATGAAATATAAAATGAAAACGAAAGAATGCAAAATAGACTAAATAAATATGCATAAAACACTAACAAGAAAGTTATTCATAAAAACGTTATAGGGAAAATTAAAGAGTAAGGAAATAGTTACACTCATGAAGAAAACAATCCATAAATAGAATAATAAAAAACATTAAAGGATGAAAATTGTAAAATAAAAAGTGCAAGATGACCTTTAGTAATATGTGAAAAATAAACAAATGCAAGAAGTCAAAGGGAAACAGGAAATCCACTAAATAGAGAATAAAACATTGAAGAGAAAGTGAAATATAGACCTAACTACTAAAATTAATGGAAAGTGACAACCAAAGTATAAATAATATATATAGAAGCAAACAAACCAGAAAATAAAAAATAAAAAAATGGGAAAAAACAAAGAGAAAATAATAGGAAAAGTGAAAAAAAAAACAAAAGATTGAAACAAAATAAAACATAAAAAAGTAGTGCCAGAAGAAGAAAAAAGTGAATTAAACCCCATGCACAGACCCCTAAACTCATATGGAAACTTATATATGAAGTATTAATTAAAATTATAATGAGGTCTGAACTAATTAAATTGGAAAAGAACGTGATCAGACGATGATAAGAAAAAGAAGTTCATGTAGGAAGATATAGAAACAAAAAGTTTAAGATATCAATAATGACAAGTCTAAAATAATATATATTGAAAAGTGTTTTATATCCTCATTTCATATTTCTAAGACAACTGCCAGATGAGTCAGAGAAACAGACAAATTAGAATTAGAAAATTATTAAATACAGAAGCTATCTAGGTAAGCATCAACCTCATTTCCAAAAGAACTGCTCATTGTCAATTTTAAAAAAGCTTCACCACATTTTGCATTTGGAAAACACAGAGCTTGGAAAATATGGGAAGGGGTAGTTATTTGTGCTTTGATTAAAATAGTTTAAAAACCAGGGCCATATGTTATTATTAAAAGTAAATAATAAAAAAAAAAAACCTTTGAGGACGGTCGCATGCTTAACACTATGAGCAGCTGGTACACCCCTGGGACAGATGTCCTCAAAAGGCTAAAATTACCCTAAATTCCCTTCTTTACCAACAGTCTATCATCGTGGTTCTTCTTTCATTTCATATTTTTTAAGTTTTTGAAAGATAAACTTGAAAATTTGGATTAGAATTAATTATAATAATTAAAAGACAGAAATAAGCAATTTTCTAACTATCTAAAAATTAAAATAATAATTAACTTCTAAATAAATAAAAATTAGCACTAATATCACACTTTTCAATGTAACTTAAATTGATTTGCATACTTCATTTAAAAATGGTTGCACAATTTCAAAACATTTTCCTATATTCTGAAATGCTGAGTCAGTGTAGCATTAAAAAAGCTAATACTAAGGCAATTATTTGAAAATTGTATTATTCAGTTTTGTATTTTTACTTTAAATTTTATTTGAGACACCATGATAAAACATTAATAAAAGAAAATTATTGAAAATTGGAAGAAGACAGAAAAAAAAAAATTATGAGACATATAGAAACACATTTACTGGTTGGATACTTGTACTTCTTGCTTTAAATATTTATATATATATATACCCAGTGGCAGAATACTTTTCAATGGTCTGCAACGGAGGTTGGGTCTTTTAAAAATAGTCTGCAGAATAATGTGAGGCTATAAATATTTTACTTTCTTTTTTCAGTTATTTATATCAGCTTGCAACTATTAAAATACGATAAATATAAATTAAAAACCATATAACATCTATATTATATGTATAGTTGTATAAATTAATAAACAAAATCATATGAAGATTAATCTTTTCTTTGGGAACATAATTAAAAATAATGAAGTATCAAGTTGTTTCAGAAGTAATATTAAGCATACTATACAAATACCTATGCAAAAAATTATATTTGGGTACTTTTCTGTTTTAAACACAGCACTTGGTGTCTTTCTGTTTTGGTGATTTTTTCAAAACAATTCATCACTAGCTCATATAAATGAAATATTCTTTAATATGTTAGATGTTATTTAAAAATTTATGCCTCCTGTTTATTGTAAAAAAAAATTAAGTATGTCAAAAAATGTCTTTCTTGTATGTTTTTAATTTAAAATGCAATAAATAATTGCTTTTTTTACGAAACAAAGACTTTGAAACTTATTCGCACATTTATCCTGATTTGCATTTTAATGGTTTGTATGCAAACTGATAAATTGTTCTGCAACTATACATATATAAAATTTCATAGTATCATTGTTTATTATTTAAAACAAGGAAGAATAGAGCTGTCATCCTCTAAAATTCTTGATTCTTTTTTTGATTTTATGGAATTTTGCATTTGCACATATGTAGATACATTTTGAAAGTCTGTATAATAATGAATTCCATATTTCTTAACTAATACTTAGAACGCTTAAAATTGGGGCAATTTTGGCTTGAACTCTGTTCCTCATCTTTATCAATTTCAGAATTTGTTCTTTTTTCGCTCCCATTTTTAAAAAATGATTGAATTGCAGCCGTAGACAGTGGCGGACTGACTCTAAAAATAATGATTGCCATCAGTCAGTAGGGGCCCTTTCACATCTACCGTGCCATCTTACAATGTATTTTTTAATTTTATTTCTTACATGTATAATAAATGAAATTAATAATAAATTAATTCATATATTATTATTAAATAATAATTAATTATATTAATAATTTAATTTAATCTCTTCCTAATCTAAAAATGTATTATATTTATTACTAATTACAGTATAACATGTATTATACATATTATTGGAAATATAACATATAAATACAGTTTTATGATTCAATATTAAACAATTTTGGTAGTTGTATCAGAATACTGTAATTTTGGAACTATATTGCAATTTTGAGAATTTTTTTAACCAAACTGAAAATAAAGTGCAAATTATTTACCAATTTTAATTTTTAAAAAATATTTCTCACTTCAAAGATTAACAACTCAAATTACAGAAGTGTATTTATTAAATGTGGTCCATTTCGTTAAGGGCAAGTCGACACACTTATGAGTTTACTAGATGCATGGGTGGCGCCAGAGGGGGGACTGGGGAGCCAGGGCCCCCAAGTCGGAGAAACTGTACACCCCCCAAAGAGGAAAAATTTTGTATCCCGTTGGGGAAAATATTTGTAGGGATATTCAACTGTAGTTGATAAATAATAATCCGGCGAACGTTTGAGACCAATTTCATTACACTCGTTCCCCCATACAATAGGGCGGGCCCCTGGCGGGCAAAACGCCCCCCCCCCCCACCGTCCGGCAAACTCTAGTGCAGTTACTGACTACATGACTGTTCAAATCTATCAATAATTAATCTGCATCCAAATAATCTAACAATTCCATTTGAAAAGAGAGTAATATATAGGTTTCCAAGTTCTCCCCAGACAATGAATTTCTTAACATGGTCTAATATTTGATCGCATTCGGTAGCGATCTTTAGCTTTGAAATTCCAATAATATCATTACATTATTCCTCACTCAAAACTGGATTTCAAACTCCATAAAGACAAAGTTCTTTTAAATTTAACTTAATATCTTCAATACAAGAACTATTAGGATACAACTATGACGGGAAAACGAAATTTCTGAGTAAAAGAGTAAAAACAAGCATTATGGCGAGTCTAGAATTACTAAATTTAGTGCAAACATACTATGAAGGGTGAAAGTGGGTACCGCGGAGACATTTCTTTCTTTTACTTTAGAAGACAGACGAGTTCGCTTGTCCCTCAGTTTTACGACAGTAAAATGCACAAATAACAACAAAAAGCGAGTTGTTTTGCCACCTGCAAGGACTAAATCCTTCATGCACAAAGGGGTTATCCCCTCCTTCCCGCCGGCCGGGAGCCTCCAAGGAGAATAAAACTCTTGTGGTTATTTCGTCCCTGTCCTGCAGAGAAAAGGTTGTGTGGTTTTAACATAAAACTATTTGCTATTTTGCTTAGAAAAAGCGCAGGAAATTTAATAGAAAAAGAATTCTTTCCTTTCTCTCTGAGGGCCCATATTGACTCATGTCTAAGGGGGCCCACTTGCCATCGGGCAAGCTGGCCAGTCTGCCACTGGCCGTAGAGATCGATCGAAACTTCAGAGGTTTATTTTCAGCTGGCGTAAATAATGCGAATCGTAATAATGTAGCATCGCAATCAAAACAACGAATTTTATCTATATACGCAGCCATCTCAAAGTAAAAACCACGTGTTAATTCCAGAAACCAAAAGCTCAGTCCCTGAAACGTATCGGAATAAAACGCGTAGAAAACATCGGCCGATATCGATATGAGGCAGCGTAATTCAAGGTCAAATTGCAGTCACTAGGAGAGCCCATTCAGCTTAGGGAAGAAAAGAGGGGGGGGGGGGCGAGAGGATTGCATATTTTAGCAATGTGCGTTATATAATAATTGTTAAGTTCTTTTGAAAGTGTGTTTAATAAATTTGATATTTTTCATGATGGGATTTATTTTATAAGCACATGACAAACTTTATTACAAAATAGCCTGCAGACACTGTCCAAAATCTGCGACGTACGACGCAGCGTCGCGGTGATTCTGCCACTGGGTATATATATATTATACATTCTTTTTAAATTTGCATTCTTTAAAACTAGATTTTAACTTAATAAGTGAATATATGCCCTGTATGATGGATTTCAATTAAATTTATACCTAAAAATAAAACATAGAAATGATTATTTGCTTAGAATACTTACGGGATTGGCAATTACTGACGTTAAAAGATGAGAAAGTGAAAGAAATGTAGTTTGTGCATGAGCAGGTAACATATAGATGCTTGCATATTTTGTGACATGCTTTTGTATGATCTGATACAATTCCTGCAACATAAAGCAACTCTTCACTATGGACTGCTAAATTTTTGAGATTACTTAAAAATTAATTCTGTGATATCACAGAATGATTTTATGAATGCACAAACGAAAACTATAGTATAACATTCATTACAGAATTCTTAGAACAAATGCATGTTTGCTGTCATGCAGTACAGCACAGAAGTGCATAGCATACAGAACATATACCGATGATTAAAGAGGTCAGATACATGATATAACAAATGCAATATACATTTTTTGATGAGCAATCAGAGATTAATATTTAGTTATTCTCAAGTTTTGCAGGTTAATGTAATAAATATATAATGAAAATTCAATAAATTTTTTTATGACACATTTTTTAAAACTGTGCTTAAATTTGAGGAATGCTAAATAACAAAGCAATTTAAGAAGTTTGATTTGTCACATTTTCTGAATTAAGATCAGCATCATAGAATATGCCAACAAATGCACAATTCTAAATGACAAATATGAGAATACATCCTAAATGCTAAATTCTTAAAGCGCATAATGTTTGTATTCAATAGAAAAGCATTCCACACATATTAGATAACCAAGTATGGCCTTTTACCCACAAGAGCAAGTCTTATATAAGTCAAAGTTTCCCACAGTCAATTACAGCAGCTTTCACACACAGATGATTCTATACTTTTTATGTATTAATAAAAAAAGTACTTGTGTATTTAATCAAATGTACATAAAAAGTTCCCTATTATAACACTATAAAGATAACCGTTGAAAAATAAAGTTTTAAATTTAGAATGTTAACAAAAATAATGTCTTTGTTCCAGATATAAAACTTATTTTTCAAACTGAATCTAAAATTTTGCAGCTCAGAATATTAAAATAGGAAATAATTTAAATAGGTACTTTTTCTTTAGCCAAATAGCAGCCAGAACATATGTTTAATCTTCTTATTCCTGTGAGCCTGGGACTCAGA
>BGPR01052740.1:0-10546 GCA_013235015.1 Araneus ventricosus
TATATCCTCAGATAAGAAATTTCTTTAGCTACAATTTACTATTATCAATTTAAGAAAATATTTTAAAATTAAGGTTAGGGAAATTTTTTTGTTATTGCCCAAAGGTTGCCTAGATTGGACCACAAATGGTTGCCTAAATTGGACCATTTAAACCAACGGGATTATCATGTTAAACTACAGGAAAAGCTCAGAAAACAGTTTATCACCGCTAGTAGCCCTCATAAATTGAAACTGGGCTAAGTCAAAGCAAAGAGCAAAAAACAATAAAAGGACACTAAGGCCTTCAAATGTTGGATCAAAAAGTATAAAACTTATGATACGTATCATTTATGAGGGAAAAAAGGAAGAAGTGAAGCGATATAGTGTACAAAATGAAGTACTTAGGTTCCTGCATTGTGTTCTGGCGTGAATTTGAGAATCAAAAAAATATTTTTGCTTTAATTGGGCTTAAAGATTGTGGCGGTCCGATGTGGGCACTCAATGGTCCATTCTAGGCAACGGGTTTCCTTGATTGGACAGATGATACATTTTTTAAAGCGTATTTCATGAAATATTAATTACATTGCTCTGAAGATAAATAAGCTACAGAAATTATTACTTCTTAAATTACTTATTAAAAATGTTCTTCTCCGTCACTGTACATAAAAAATGTCCAGGTGGTCCAAATTCGGCGACTGTCCCCTATAACGGCACTGAATGTTTTGTGTGCGAATGAAAAATGCGATTTCTGAAGAATACTTGTTTTATTTCTTGTGTGTGGATTTTTTTTTCACCTTTACTTCTTTTCCTTAGAATACTGATTGTTTTTCAAAGTTATTCGACCTTTCAACATCCGGAAATTACGTTCTGACTGACTTCGGTTCTGAAATAATTAATAATGAATAATCGACAAGTGTAATTTGCGGTTATCACTTAGGTGGGTGTTTGTTTCGTTATTTGTAGAGCATTATAGCCTGCCGGGCACGTGACATCCGGACGGCTGTATATTTAGTATTGTTGGAAACTCCAAGCAGGTTATACTGGTATAGTAGTGAATGTCGTTGTTAGTATTTTGTCAATTTTCTGTGCATTGCTTATGTAAGTTTTAACCAAAAAGTGTTTCATTTGTGTTTTTCTATCTTGATTTCTGTTTGTGATGACGCTTCATTGGAAGATGGTCATGAATGAGTAAGTGAAGATGAAAAGTATGAAGTGACGGGTGATTAAATAGTTCCTAATAAGCATTCTGCAACAGTCCTCACGCAGCTTCTAACTAGTACCGTACTTCAGTCTAGTATTGTACAACTATTAGAATGCGCTAAAGTTGTCATTAGCACCGTTTAGATTTTCAAGCTAATATAAAATTATGACAATGTGAATTAAAGGGAAATCCTGTCAGTAATAGACAACAAGAAACTTTTTATTTCATCTGCTCTGCCATATACTTTCTGATAACAATGAAATGTGTATAACCATCTTTCTGTAAGACGTAAAAAGAATTTGGAATCTGCTATGTAATGCATTCATATGTCTAGAATATCTTTTCAAAAACTGGTAAATACTGTGCGTTTTACCACTTATTTACCAGTTTTACTTTAATTACTAACTTTATTTTAATTACAGAGTTACTTACTTTAATCAATAGGCAGACGAAATGAAAAGGCGCGGACTTTTAATCATGATAATAACATTTGATGGGTAAACATTATACTCCTTAACTATACTGCACAAACTGGCACGGTATTTGGGAATTTAAAATAATTCCTTTTCAAATCACATTAAGTTCATAAACACATTGAAGGTTAAAAGACATTGCTTTGTATTTTTAAAACCTACAAACTGATATTAACTCAGTATAAAATAAACCTATGCAACATAATAGTAATTTAATTCAATATTTATACCAAAGAAATAGATGACAACTAAACAGTCAATGAATGCGATGTCCTGGATTTGAATATAGTGCATGGACAAAGAAGGTGCTAAAAGGTAGACGAAATGCGTAGTGTATTACCTCCTTAAGCCTTCAAACCTGGCTGCTTATAAAAGAAAGTGGCAAGACAATTAAGTGACAAGACGATTTGAATGATGCCAGAAAGGAATTTATTTAATATAGTATGAGTGTTAGGGACAGGAAGCGAGTTGGCCACTGACCCTTGTTAGGTTCATTCTATTTGGATCCAAAAGGGCCATAATCATTATATTAGAGACAGGCAGCTTGACTTATAATTCTGGTTAAGAAAGAGCTGATTCTGGATGTTAAGCTAAAAACTTCCTGGCCCTTGTGTAGAAATTTAACGAATCATAGAGCGATCCAGTAACATCAGGAATGACGAAAGAATACGGTAAAAAGACATTTATTGGGACGAACACACTTTCAGAACAAGTGTTTAACTCTACAGTTACAACATTTCCACCTTACAGAGTGGATGCTAGTCCTACTACACCTACATCACCATCTGCAGCTTAAAGACAGCTTCAGCTGCTTCTACTACTTACTGCTGCTGCTGCTTAAAGACACATAGTAAAGACAAGTATTTATACGCTGCTAACATTCAGTAGATCTACATATCAGTTGCGGTTATCGTTTAGACAAAGTCATATGATTCCGACTAAATAGTTGTGAATTTAGATGTCAAGTGAAGTGACTAGCTCAAAGTAATGACACAAAACCTTGAGGAAAGAGTGCTTCAAATCTTATAGTAAAAAGAAAGAGAGACAATGTATATTTAGAAAGGAATGCAAGTTATTTCATAACTTAAATGCAGAATTTCCTAACAATGAGCTCTCAGCAGGTTTAATTATAATATTTATACAAGTCAAGAAAGTACCTGAGTTTTGGTTAGATTAATGTCCCGTTTTGAAGCAACACGAGGGCTATTTAGGGACGGACCTCGTAATTTTGAACCGCTGTCAGATGACGAGGGCGACACCTGAGCTGGCACCCCCCGTTCTAAGCTTTCTCGCCACACCAATGAGAGGGCGTTTGATCACTACGTGTGATTTAGCGTACAACGGTCCCCATGCACTGCGTATCTTCAGTGGAATCGGGTTTCGAGCCTGCGTCCCTCCGGCCCCGAGGTTGAGACCTTACCACTAGGCCACTATGGCCTCTACCTGAGTTTTGGAAACTTCATTAAACATCAATTTATTGCCGTTTTCGTAATAACTATTCGGTCTTCCTGGTTTGGTAAAATTTGTGGTAGGCAGTGGTGACAGCGACACTAATTGATTAGTAAGGCAGGTTGTCTGCAGGTCGTACTTTTGGATTGCATTTAATGGTTCATTAGCGTCTGTATCCAATTTATCAAAGAACGTCTTAGGGAGATTCTTTCTTTTTTTTAAAACCCATGCTTACGAGGAATAGAACCGCCAGATCTCGCAGGACACCTGGAAAATGAATACAAGCAGGGGAGAGTTCCAACGACCCCCGTGCAGCGTCGATTTTATTGAAACTAAATAGCAAATTTTACATATATATTTTTTTTTACTATAACTTTTACTAATATTGGTTGTATACAGCAATGATTACAACAAATGTGTAATTATTTAAATGAAAGCATTGATATGAAATATAACGTATGTATCATATAAAAAATGATAAAAGTTAAACAAGAGTTACGGAAGGATGATTGGCATACCTGATATTTTCATTCAAAGTTTAATTGAATGAAAATATCAGGTATGCCAATCATTAGGGTTGCTTATTGCATAAGAAATCACTGATTTTAGAAGCTTCTATAATTTAAAAAAATGCATTTTTGTTAAAAATTTAATTCTTAGAGCTTTTTATATAATAACTATGATAATTTAAACAGAAAGTTTTGAGAGTTATTTTCATGAAAGTTGGAAGTCTTTTCGATTTTTTTCACTTCTCACACACTTCGGGTTTTTTTGTTTTAAACCTTAATAAAGCATAGTGACCAACCCTTCTATATAGATATAAGGTATTTAACAATTGACAGAGAGAGAAACTGCGTCTAGGTCAAAATACTTCGAAAACTCGCAGTCCTGCCTAGTAGTAAAGTATAATATGTTAGTAAGAAAGTATCTGGCATGGAAAACACAATAAAATTAAATTAGAAACTTATCAAAGTATGTTGAATTACAGCATAATATATAACAACAAAACATTAAAAATTAACAAAGCATCTATATATTTAAAACGATATGGTAATACCTTCAGACAGTTCGTCAGCCTTAACCACTTGACGGATTTCGATAAATTTTATTTCATATGAAAGCTTATGATGTCTAGATATGTCATCAAGTGTCTCCTGCCCCCCATCACCCCCATTTTCGAACGAAATAGAAAAAAACATATAGAGTGAATCCGAGTGGTTGGGGCTTACGAACTGTCTGAAGGTTTTACCATATTGTTTTAAATATATAGATCCCAACAGTTCCATCAAAATGGTGTGTCAAAAATATTGTAAAATACCTATTGTAGGTGATGGAAACTGTTTATTTAGGGCGATATCATTCTGTATTTATGGATCTGAAGACTTTCATGCCGAAATTCGTGAGAAAGTTATACAAAACATTACAACTAGATGGGGTTTATTGAAAGATTTTACAATTTTAAAGAAATCTGTTGTCTACAAAGAATATGTGTGAAATCTACTAGGGTTTTATGGTCTGGTCCATTGATCTTCATGCAGTATTTCAAACTGAAAAAAGTAGTGGCTAACAGCCTCGAAGCAGGAGGTGGCAGGAGCAGTGCTGAACAAAGTGGGTGCTGGCCGCGAACCCGCCCAGAGGGCGGCTGGTAAAAATTGAATATTTATATAGAAGTATAACAAAACATCAAGAAATAGATAGAAATATAACAAAATACAAATTTAGGCACAGAATGCAAAGAAGAATATGCAAAACAATCGAATAATTTTTTGCAATCAATAAAACTCATTAAGAAGAGAAAACTACCGCATGACATCAAACCCAGAACCATCTTACATGAATCCAATATCACAAGGGTGTCACATTTAAAACTATCTCACAGTAGATAAAATTTTTATAAAACTTTACAATGAAAACATTTTTAACATACACGCATTTATAACAAATAACGTTCCTACCGCATATTTTTGAGACAGATATTGTTGTGAAATCAAGTGATGTCACAATGATATGACAAACTAACTGCGCATGTCCTTTAACATCTATAACTTTCGCTGTCTTACACTATTCTTTGATTTTGGAAAATTTTCCCTACTGAAGGATGCACAAGGAATCACAAAATAAAGTTAGGGCAGCGCACTTGACGTTGTCAAATGAATATATATTAACGCTATTTTAATGCATGGATAAATTCTCAATTATTCTTCATTATATCAGTTGGGATTTAGTAGTTACAAAGGAACTTAAAAATATTATTTATTTTAATTTTAAGTTAATATTACAGATTATAAGTTTTATTAATAAATTTAATTCCAAAAATATAGTATTTTTTTATTTGCTTGGGGGGAACTAATTATCTTTTGATGAATGTGGTAAGCATTTCAACAACCAGCAATAAATGCATGCAATTAATAAAAAAATGTGCATATCTCAATAAATTTCGTAAATACTAATGGAAATTAATCCCTTTAATTCATCATATTCAGGAGCTCTTTTTTTATTCCAAGTTTTTAAAATTTCTTGTGCAACAATTAGGGGAAATAATTACTCGCTTAGAAGAAGTTACTAAAATTAGTTCGTGAGCAGTTTTTTCAATTAAAATTATCAATTTTTCCTTCCAAACATTTATATTATTAAGTTTCTTATAAATAGTTTAACATTCATAAATTCATAGCGTCTCCCTTTTGCTGTATTATTTTTGATAACTGCATTTGTTTTAGTTCTGTTAATCACTCTCATCTTCCAGAGATACTTACTTTGATATAAATCCAGATATTTTCAGTTCAATATAGCTATCACTGAAATGGTTATGAAAAAGAAGTATTTTTATTTATTTATTTTTCAATTAAAAATTTTTTTCGCAGCCTCACATCTTTTTATTTTAATCATGAAATGAATTTTAAAAATTCAACCATGGAAACAAGAATTTTTCATTCATGATCAACGAGAAAAATGGAGTCAATTCCTGTGGTGTCTCTAAAATTTTATTATTAGTTTCCATTTTGGTAATCTTTTTGAGTAAAAAACGCGTCATTGCTTAACATTTGGATCTTAAAATTAGGTATGTAACGAATATTTGGTATTCAGTCTATTCGGCAAATTTGTGGAATATTCGGTTCGGACCGAATACTGAAAAGATATTCGGCCGAATAAATTCGGGATAATAATTTTTTAAGTGTGTTGTAAATACATTAAACAAAGTTTTACGCAGAATTATATTTCAGAACATTTTTATCCAAAAAATTCTCCTAATATTTACTCAATTTTAAGTGTATTTAATACTGTTACATATTATCATTTATCATTGTAAAGCCTAAAAGTATCATGCAAGAACAATAAATTTTCAGCATTTTCAGGAAGAAGTATGTGCCGTTCGATTTCATGTATATTACCAGATTCAGAAAATAAATGCTTACTATATACTGTGCTTCCAGGAGGTTAAAGTTATTTTCTTGCTGAATTTGCAAATGAACATTTTTTTTCCCACCAATTAAGTGGACACTCCATCCTAGCTATTAGAATTTTTTCATTAAAATAGAAATGCACTTCAAATAATTTTAATTTAGCCATTGAATTTTCTGCGTTCATCATTTTCGTGTTCTTCAGTGACGACTGTTTTATTTCTGAGAAGAAATCCCAAAATGAAGAGAGTTTCTCAGTTCATATTATAGGAATTAATGTATTTAAAATATTCCAAAAATGTATCAAGGTATTAAGTTTTTAAAAATACACAAATAATTAAAAAAATTAATTTTATTGATCTTTAATTTTTTTCGTTTAAAATTTGAGAAATATTTAATATACAATCAAAAGTGAAATGTTTTTAAAAAGGGGGTATTCGGTCTGAAATTTCGCAGAATAATTGGTATTCAGCTATTCGGCAAAACCACTATTTGTTACACCACTAATTATAATGCTAAAGAGAAAGACCACTTAAATTCCACGAGATTCCACTTAGCAATCCCGAGTTACTAACCCCTTAACTATAGTGCCCACGTGTGGTTCGTACACGTATTTTTAAACTAAGTACATCGTATGGTATATAGTTATATACTATACGACAGTTATATAGTTACTTAGTATACAGTTATCGTATCATATAGTAGCTTAGTATATAGTTATCGTATTTTCAAAATTATAATCTTAAATTAATTCACTCACAGACGTTAAAACTCAAAAGAAAAATAACGCGCAATCCAGAAACATCTCAAGTATTATATGGACACTTAGTTCTATCAACACGAAGCGCATTTCCAAAGCAGAAGGTATCATCTAATTAAATAATAGAGAAAAAACACAATTAATGGGTTAAGAGTATGACTATAAAAATTCGAAGAAAATTTCGTCTATATCAGATTGTGACTTGTTTTCTCTTAAGCCAAAATACAATAACGTTAACCAATACATATCTGCATATTTATTAACTAGGAAAAAATGGAAAAGAAACTGATAAATAATTTTAGGAAAAGTAGTTATATATCATAAATCAGTAAACCATGAGAAACTCCAGATGGGAAACCCCCATCCACCCACCAATGATTCTTTCGCTGGGTTGCTGAAATAAAATACTTAGCGAACTGTGTATGTTACTGTGAAAGACCGATATCTGGCAAATGTCGATATTCTCCGGTGAATGTTAGTTTCTCCGGTCGGTGAATGTTGATAATCTCCGGCGAATGGTTGTGGCATGTGTCGACATTCTCCAATTTCGGTCTTTCACATTAACATATACACAAAATAGTAAACACAATTTATTGATGTGAACTATTTACAATACCTCTTTGTATAAAAATATTTAATTTCGGAATGCAATCACCTTGAATTTTTTGTTCCTCATTTTTGTAAAATGAGTTAGGTTAAGTTACGTGGTTTATATAGGTTATCTTTGTATAATAGAAATAAAGTGGGAGGGAGCTGAGAATCCATGCCACAATGCCTATGATGCTTCATTTTCATTTTAACTAAAACGTACATTTTAACTAAAACGTAACTATTACGTAATTCTTAACGTAAACTGGGTAGGGGAAGTTGCTGCACCTTGGCCAGGGTTGTGCTTCGGCCAATTGTCGATATATCAAAATGGGAGTGTAGAGAAATTTCGTTTCCCCTCCCAAAATGTGCAGTTTATGTCACCTTGCACGCGGTCATTTCATGTTATTATTTTTCAACTGAAATGAAAACACAATTTTTCAGATGCCGGCGCAAGCTTCTAGAGGTGTTGAATTTTCCTCCTGTCTTCAAGAAGAATAAGAATAAGAATATTTTTTTATTTTATTTTTCACCTATTCCTCTTTTAGCTCCATAATTGTCATACACATTGAAAGGATTTTTTCATCAGTAAAAGCACAAATAATTACTCGAGAGTATATTAAATGATATGAGAGGAGGTGCTCTACTTCGGCCAAGTGCATCGTATTTTACCTTGGCCACCTGTAAACAGTATAGAGCAGTGTTGCACCAACATCAAAAAGTGGATTTCAGATAAGTTTCTCGTAAATAAGCGTACAAAACATTATAATAAGGGAACATTATGTTATGTTCCGATAGATGGAGAAGCCGTACTGAAATTCCTAACACAGAAAGAAAATGCACTTGCGTAGCCAGATTTTGAATATAAAAGTCGCAGATATTGTCATGGTTTTTCCGGAACCGTTAATTTATCTCCGAAGCTAAGATAAAGTTCCGGTTTCGTTTTATAACTGTAACATTTATTAATTTAGTTTTTTTTTCCTAGTCGGAGAACTGTTTTTTAAAAATTTATGTAAAGAATTTGTTTTTGTGTTCTGTTCTTTCTACTAATAACAAAGGAGATTGTGTGTGTCTATGTTTCTCTGTGCGTGTGTTTGCTATCTACAGGGCAGACCGCTGGATCTAGAACTGCAAAATTTGGCACAACTATACTTTGGAGGGTGTGAATGTGCACCGTGAAGCGAATTTTTCGAAAACTTAATTAGAGTTTCATTTAATCAAAACATGAGCAAAATTTTTGCGTTTGTTGGCGATAACTTTCAAAAAAATTATAGCACAAAATTCATTCTTACAGCCACTTCAAAATTTAAAAATTATCTTTTCAATGATGTCAATGAAATTTACGCTCATTTTTTTTCTTATTTTAGAAATTTTTAAAAAGTATTAATATACATAATTTACAACAATGCTTTTGGTTCTTGCAATCAACTCAAATCGTCTTCATTGTTTATACAAATATTTAATTCTGTGTTCTCTTCCATTCTTGAAAGATACGGAATGAAGGTTCTGCCTATTTTTTTCTTATTCATTAGTAACAGCGTAATGAATTTTACTTCATTTTTTTGTGTATCAATTTTTTTAGAAAGCTGTATATGTATAAATGTAGTCCTCTAAGATATTAAGTAAATCAGGAAGTTTTTTTTGTTAACGGAACCATGAATAATAAATTATGCATAACGGTTAGGTTAGGTTATATTAACGTCCCGTTTTGAAGCAACATGAGGGCTATTTAGGGACGGACCTCGTAATTTTGAACCGCTGTCAGATGACGAGGACGACACCTGAGCTGGCACCTCCCTCTCCAAACTTCCGCGCCACACCAACGGGAGGACGTTTGGCCACTACGTATGATTTAGCGTGCAACAGGCCCCATACACGGCGGATCTTCGGTGGAATCGGGTTTCGAACCTGCGACCCTCCGGTCCCGAGGTCGAGACCTTACCACTAGGCCACCGCGGCCGACTATGCATAACGGGTTCAATTAACAGAACCAGTATTCCTGGAAAGCAAGCTGGTCGCCAAAAGAGGCTAGATTTTAAAATGTGATTTTCCTTTTATAACTTTCTTGTCTTTAGACTAGAAATTTTTTCCTGGTCCGAATGATTTTAAAGTCATGAATATATAACTTGCTTTTGCGCGAACAAAAGTTTATGACTAATTATCTACATATTTTTTAAGAAAACCAACGTCCTTTTTCAGTTATGATATAGTTTATCCATCATATGTACCTAAATATGTGCAATGATTTTAAAAATTAAGTTTTGTACCAAATTCAGACATGACAATGCCACACTTTATTGCCCTGGCCAAGCTACATCACAAGATGGCCAAGGTACAACCTAGTGATGTACCTTGGCCAAAAATGAAAGATTTCGTTCCTATAAATTTTACATTACTATATAATAAGCAGAAGGTAAAACCATTCTGAATTAAAAATCTGATTTTCTGATGTTCCTAAAGCACCATAAGTTTTCGATTTAGACTTGATTTGACCACTTTTTTTTCAAATGAATAAAAAGTGGCGGAGGTACAGCACCTTCCTTACACAACGTTCGAAATCGTTAAAAAGTCCTATCCACTGTTACCTCATTCCTCGCTGTAGGTTTTGTAGAGTAGAGTGGCAAAAGTGGGGAAGGTAAAAAATTTACAGGCAACTGAGTATAAGGTGTGGACAACAAAATTTAAAAGTTACAAATTT
>BGPR01052742.1:0-10546 GCA_013235015.1 Araneus ventricosus
GCCAGTTTATGACCCAAGTTCGGAATTTGATACGACAATGACATCGAAACAAAAAAATATTTATTCGAAGAAGCGAACTCGGTCGCAATCTTCAATGTCAAAGAGTTTTTGATATCGAATGTCACGAGAGTCTCAATATTTTCCGACAACGACTCGGGAACGAGAGTTTTTTGATCCCAAGTTCGGAATTTGATAAGACAATGACATCGAAACAAAAAATATTTATTTACCTCGAGAGTGAGCTCCCTCCAATATCGGTTTCGGCTGATTCGACAGCCTGTAGAGCCCATGCCGATGTCGGTTGTATATTAAAAATTTCAACCGACAAAAGCATGACTCTTCAGGCCTCTTCATCTCTCCAACTCTCAAGCACTTCTGGGAATGAGCGCATCTTCATCTTCGAGCTGATTCGATAGCCTACCCGAACTTTGTTGTATGACGATGAATATGAAAACCACAATCTTCATACAGCACAGCTCGGGCAGGCCCTCCGCCAGGAGAACCCGGTTCTTTATTGGTTTTCTACAAAAAGGTATGGTTATACAGAAAAACATCTGCAAGATGCAGATTTTAAAAATGGTGATACGATACATAGCGATTATATAAGCAGGAAATGGTTACACAATAAGTAGAGTGAGATAGGAAGGCACACATATCAAAATGTTACAAAAAGCAGTTTTTCCATCGCCATGTTAAACGAGATACATATTTCAATTGCATGACGATTGAATATAGTGAGCACAATAAGATATACAAAAATGTTCAAGGCTAAAGCATTTAACCATCACCAGAGAGGTTATATACGATATACATTATAATAAGCATAGCAAGATATATAAGACACCGAGCATTTTTCCACCACCAGAATAGATAAGATACACATCTCAATTTGCGACAATATATATGAAACTTAGAAAAGCAAAAGTATTTTTTCCACTCGCTAGGTTAGATAGAATTCAAACCATAGATAGCACCACCTCCACCGCCCCAAGCATTAGATTATATAAGAGAAATAACGTTTACCTCTCATCCATCATCGTCTTCATTTTCGATTTGATAGTGTCCATATGCTAAAGAATAAATACCTCCATCTGCGAGATATTTTTTGTCATAAAACGCAGAAAGCCCAATCCTATTTTGAATAACGGTATGCAGTTCATGTTTTTTGGAAACAATCGAGCATTGTGGTTGACGGATAGAAGATTCTTCTAATAAGATATTTTTGTATGATTCAAATGTGAAGTTTTTTAAAGAGGACTTCTTGACGCCTTTAGCGGTTTTCTTACAGGTATCTCCATATGAAAATGCATACATTTTTGCTTTGAGTCCCACAAACTCTCGTATGGGTTGAACGGCTTCGCTTTTTAAGTAACCTAAGCGCCCTCGATTCGAATCATCGAATAAGAAATGATTCTTAGGATAGTTGCTTAGATCGAAAATATTATTTAAACTAGTTTTCATGTCTAGGAATACATCATCAGTTTCAACAGAAATATAAAGAGAGTCAGTGTCCATGTAAAGAAGTTCACATTTGGTTTTATATACATTTTTAAAGTTGGAATAATACAGTTTGTACATGTGTAGTTTAGACACTTCGAGAATACAAAATCCTCCATAGATAGGTTTGTCTAGAATCAAATTTGGTTTGTGCATTTTAAACAAAGTCAAATTCTCATTTACTGGTTCGAAGTAATCCAACAAGGGACTAGAAAGATTTTTTTTACAATCTTTTTCTGTTACTGAACCCAGAACAGATATTTTTTTCCTTTGATTGAGCATGAGACGACCGAAAAAGGAATTGTTTAATTTCTTACAGAACGAGCGAGTAAATTCATCTGTTGCGGCTTTTCTTTTTTCGTTGTTAAAGTGTATGTAATCTTTAAGCCACGGAATCTGTTTAAAGGATAGAATTTTATGAATTTTGTCCACAATCATTCCTTCTTTGATGTAAAACTGCAAGTTAAGATAATGAGTAATGTAATTTTTTTTCGGATAAAAGTTTGGAGTGAGTTTTTTGCATGGAAATGTAGGTTTCAAATTAAATCTTTCACAAAGTTTTTTAGCGTAAGGCGATAACATTTCAAAAGTGATTTTTAAATGTTCGACGGCAAAAGGAAGGTCATTTGTTTTCTGATGTAGATTTTCCGGACAGTGCATATCAACCTCAAGTATAAATCCTACATCTGAATTTTCATCATATTCAAAAATATTAAAGTTTTGAATTTCTTCTGAAGTAAGCCACGAAAAATTACCTACGGGTAGAGATTGACTCATGACGTACCCATAGAGATTGTTCGCATCTAAAGCTAAAATATATTTATGAGGTTTACTATCGTTGTATGTGTCCGATATATAGGGATTGTTCGCTTTTTCATATCGTTTCCCCAAAAAACAAATTCCGCCGCGCATCTGAGATTCAAACCATATGTAGTCATTTACATTGCTTAGAAGTTGTAATTCTACTTTAGTAAATTTTAGACCCGCGTTCCACGTAAGCTCTGCGCTTGTTACAAAATGAACGGGATCGAGC
This sequence comes from Araneus ventricosus, assembly GCA_013235015.1. Classification (NCBI taxonomy): domain Eukaryota; kingdom Metazoa; phylum Arthropoda; class Arachnida; order Araneae; family Araneidae; genus Araneus; species Araneus ventricosus. The sequence goes on from BGPR01052742.1 coordinate 2,531, forward strand.
TCATAATACTGCATAGCAGTTCTTCTGAATGATATAAAAACTTCGGCAAGCATAATTGTGTCAACATTTTGATACAATTCAAGATAGTCTGCTAATGTCTTACATTTAAAATTTTGAAAAACTAGTTGAGCATGGTTATATTCTGTTTCGGTGATCGGCATGTTAGTTAGCACATTAAAAAATGCCGCTCTAGCGGGCAGCTGCTTCTCCTTTAATTTGTCGATGGAATCAAAATATGAATAGGGGAAAATTCCCTTCTGTTTCAACAAATGTTTGTTTCTATTGTTTCCAAAAAATTTTTCAAAAATTTTGAAAGCATGATTTGATGTTTTTAAATTATTTACAAGAACATCTAAAGAAGAATCCAAAAACTGATAGGAGTCGAGAAATTTTAGGGCATCGAGTGAAAACATGGTGAACTTTTCCATGTTTATCGGAATGATGTTAATAATTTTTGCAAAATCTGCGGGAAGATTTTTTAATATCAAATGGGTGTCATAGTTCCGAGCGTTGTGTATAATTACTGGAATAAAATAAGTGGCTCGGTAATTTAAGTTACATGATTGGTGTCCGAGTCCTCGAATATATCCCTCTCCAAAATGACAATGATCTCTAACGCGTATTTCTCCGAGTTTAAACTTTTGTTTGCAAATATGACAAATTGTGGAGTCGTATGTTGAATCGGGGTTTTCAATCATAGGCGCTATGTTACGCATTTTTTTCAAAAGTTTTTGCGATAAGTACTTTAACGTGTCTAAAAATTGTTGAATGACATTTTCTCCTACAAAATATTCGTGAAATACGAATTCATCTCCTACGTCGGTTACAATAATAGTGTAACTGATAGCCTCATGTCTTTCGATTATCGCGCTGTAACTGGTCGAGGAAGAGGGTAAAACGGTGTGCACTTTTTTGGTTAAACTCTCAAAGTCGGCAAAAATGCAAAAGGGATGGTATAACATTTTTGCGAGGTTTGTGAATTTCAAAGTCGTATTTTTAGGCATTGATACTCTTTGAGGTTTCATTTCCTGACAAAGCACTTTGTGCAAAATTAAGGTGTCACGCCTAGAAAAACCGCTTAAACATTTTCGACAGTAAAAATGAGTTCCATTCTTTTGATTCATGAGTCGGTTAAAAATTTTTGATTAGGAAAAAATGCTTTTCATAGTAAAGCAAATCGATGCAGGTATATTCTTTTGTTTGTTTGCTAACATACATAGGAAAGATTTCATTTTCTTCCCAACCGTATACGTTAATTCTCAAATTATTAAGCGTCTCAAATTGGGCAACTTTTGAAATAGGTGTGGGGAATTTTATATTTCCGATTCGGAAATACTTGAGATACCTTCGATATTTAACAGCTCTTTCCCCATGGAATTTGGATGGATACAGTTTTGCCGCAATCGAATATAAAAAGCATTTGTTGTCGGCGCACTTAATGTTCAGTACAGCTTTTTTGTTTTTTATTTTAGATGGCAGGCAAACATTTTTACAACCACCTCTGAAGACTCGATATTGTCCCAAATGCAAATCTATACTCGAAATGGATTTAATTTGCCATCCACTGCCGTTTCGAACAAAATTTTCGATTGAAATGAAAATTTTGCTGAAAGCAGCATCGATTGTGGGATATATTTCCAAATTTGATAAAATTCGAAAAGCTGTGCTACAAAAATACAATGTGCACGTGGTTTCCTCTCCTTGCTCGTTCCATTTTAAAAATACTATGCTTAGGCAAATAATTAATCTCAATCTCAAAACTATATCGGTGTTCAAAATATCATAAATAACCGTCCTAACATCATTATAAAGTTCATGTGGATCTGTGTAATTCACTAGAGCGCTCAACGTTCTCGTGTATCCTCTAAATGAGGAACGATAATTTTCAAAATTTATCATGCTGCTATTTTACAATTCCCTTTTCGATATAATTTAAAATATAACTAACTTATATAAATAAGCATAATAAAACAACTTAAAAACTAAAATATTCACATAAAATTTGAAAAGAATTAGCAATTATTTTCACAAAAATAAAAACGCTTGTGGTTTGCATAGTTAGACAAAAGATAGTTCTTCAATGCAGTATACAACTGTAAAAAAGCCGATGATGTATAAGTGAAAAAACGTTGTGATGGAAAAGGCAGACAAGATTTTTAAGTGCAATCTTTAACGTAGGAAAGCATAGCCTCGCACCCCTTTCTTAACGTATCGAGTTGTATTAGAGGCATGTTGAAACGGTTTCTAACTTCGTTCCCTCCTTCGCCGATTTTAGAGAGTCCAACATAATAGTTGGATCGAAACTCTTTTATTTCCATCACAACACCTTTCCCTAAATTAATTGAATATGGTGGGATTTCCTTTGCTTCCGCTCCATCTGTCGACAGATCAAGATTAAATTTTGGCTTTGGTGTCGCCTTCTTTGACTTTTTGGGGGTGCTCAAGAGGAAGTCGCTTTCATCATTATCTCCGAAATCGAAACTTCTCTTTCTGTCTAATGACAAAGATTAAAAAAGAAAAAAGCTAAAATCAGTTTTCTGATCCCTATCAAAAATGTTAGATTATACACCTTTTCCTTCCAAAAAATTTAGATAGTTAGCAAAATCAAAAAGTATTTAAAAGAAATCTAATAAATAGCAATTTTGGAAAATTAAAATATCCTTCCAAAGTTTTGAAAGAAAAAAATGTCTAATCTCGTGATTATCACAATCATTAAGACAGAGAATGAAATAATATTTTGAGCGCTTACCGTTTATGCAGGTCATCATGAAGGTAATCCTAAAAACGGCGAGGAGGGAGAAAGTAAACACTGAGCAAAATATTTGATACAAATGTCAACCTCCGGAGGTCAGTATATATAAGCAAACTTTTTTCTATGAGAGGCGGAGCGTATCCGTTTCGTGTTTTAGAGAGAGCATCGTCTTTTTCCAATCAGCGCGATGTGATAACTAGAGAGGTAGACACCCATGATTATCAACCAATAATAAAATAGTATCGTGATCGAATTTTTATTTTGTGCCTAAAGGGATGAGTGTATTTTGCAGCTGCGCACACTCATCGCCAGATGAAAAGCAGGCGAGTTTTTTAATGAACACGCGCCCTAAGAGAAAAACGTTCGTTTAATTTTATATCTGTCGTAACGGCGGGCATCGATTTTATGATTATGCAATAATAACATGACTCATATGTGACACATCTGTTTTATTAAAATTCATCGCTGTCGTTTACAGAGAAGAATATGAGAATTACAGTTTTTTCAAATTTTTGCACAAATCTTGCCGAGTAACATCAGAACTTGACGCTTGAAAATGGTATTAATGACTCCATCGTGGAGATACTTGTTTTGAAGAGTATCACAATCGGATATCTTATCAATATGTTTGATTATGAAACTAGAAGGCAATTCTTGATGTTTAAAAATTTCATCCCAATTTACCGCATCTTCTAAAACATGAATCGTATGTTCTGATAAGGTCTGGTATTTCGAAACTAGCGTCATATTCAAGCGATCCACATTCTCAATGATGAAAGAACCGTTTAATTTCTGGTATCTTGAAATTCTTTCCCAATCGAGTTTATTTTTGAACTGAAGTATAAATTCCTCAGACAAAGATTGATATTGAGAAACTAGATCCCAAAGAATCAGCGATTGATTTTCGCTCATAAATTTTTCAGATAATATCTGATACATACAAATTGCGCTCCAATCGACACTATTTCGAAATTCTAATATAAAGTCTTCAGAAAGATTCTGATATTGAGAAATGAGATTCCATTTAACTTGGTTGCGCAGACTTCTAATAACATCTTCGGTAAGTTTATTTTCCTTTGAAAAGGACTCCCAATCTACCTCGTTAGTCTGAAGTATCATTATTCAATTCTTTTTATAACGTTTCCTCGTTTAGACCAATCTGAACTTATGCTGAGAGCATAATGAAGCGATCGTGATCTGACATGTTCTTTTATACTGTTACAAATCTAAGAGATGCGTGTCTTCTTCCTCCCTCCCTCCCGCTATGACTCATGTTTTGATTAGAAGTGAAAAACAGAATTTCTAATGAAAGCTAGAAACAAGATAGTCTCAGACAAAATATTTATTTCATCACAAAAATTGTTACATATTATTTACAAAAATGGTATAAATGGTTTGGATACATTTTTGTCTGAATACATAATAGCTTCAAAAAGAGTCTTTAGACAGCAGAATGGAGATCCACAACGAGTTCATCATCGGTAAGTAATTTAAAATATCCAATTTTAGTCTTGATGCAGTCGGCAACGGTTAGATCGGCGCTTTTTGCATCCATAATGCAACGGAATAGGTCGTTGTAGATTTTACATGCTCCGTAGTAAACGCAATATGGCTCCAAAGGCGAGGCTTGTTGAAGATATGCAAACGAATATTCGCGATCTTTCACACCATCGTGCAAATATTTCACAACATCCGAATTTCGCAGTATTTTAAAATAGACAATTTCTTTGTCCTTTTCAACTTTTTGCTTTATACCTTGCTTCACACAAATAGCTAAATCTGTATACAGAACGGGATGAGTGTGATGTATGACATCTCCGCCAGAATCAGCAATCAAATAACCATAGCGCTCCATGCTAGCTTCCGTATCGATAGAAATCCAACTAAGAACTAAGTTTTATCAGAATGTTGAAGCATATTTAAAAGCGCTCGACAGCTTTGCTCGTTGCCATGATGATCGTGATAGCAAGTACTCGGCTTTAAGTTTTGGTTCGCAAATCGTTTAATAAAAGTTTCATTTTGTTTTTTATTCCGTTCGTGAAGATCGCTTAGCGGTAAATGTCTACTAAATCTGTGCAAAAAATACAAGCAAAAATAGCCACAACTAGTGCTAGAATCGTCTTGGAAACAAAACGGATTAAAACGAATTGCTTTAGAATTTTTCTTTAAAAATCTAAGTATACTTTTATTTATGGGTGGATAACCGTAACTGTCAAAATAAAATGCGACATCATTTCGAAAGAAAATGGCAACCCAATGACTCCCTGTCAGATTTTTAGAATCTAAATTAACGATAAAAGATGAAAATTTGCCAACGTTTTCGCTTATATTATCTGACGCAAATACTCCTCCAAAACTTCTTCTTATATTAGCATCGCCGCATGCAAAACGACATAAACTTAAAGTGTCCATTTTTTATTAATAATCGGTAAAAACATTTCTCGACTTATCGATTTCAATCGTATTTCTGTACTGAGCATAAACAATTAAACTAACCGTCTCTGGCAGTGGTAAAGCGAACTTTAAATCGATAGCGATATTACCGATGCGATTGACGCTTGTGTGGCATTCTCCGAAAGCCAAATCGGGTGTTAGATCGACTGCGTAAAGAGAATATCCTCCTTTGTATTCTTCATAATTTATATTTATATTTTGAGAATTATGAAAACGGTTTAGATCAGTAAAAAGACTAAGATAGCTTCGAGCATACAAATTGCTTTCAAAGTTGGGTTGGAAAGGTATGGCGGGAATCATTTTTGATCCGTCTAATATAGATAAATAATTTAAATTATAATGATGGAATTTAAACGGATTTTTAGCAACACTTCCGTTATAAGCAGCATTTGAAACAAACCCCAGAATCAAACATGTCGGAATTTGCCCGATGAAAGCATTAGCAATTGTAGAGGATTGCAAGCCGTTACTGAGAGCAAAAGAACGAACTTCGGAACGTCTGATAGGTATTTTAATAACACCTCTCTCTAATGCTTTTTCATGAGCTAAGACTATGGAAGGCGCTACATTAATTTTGCGAATGAAAAGGCTAGCAGACCCTATAACTAGTTTGAAATCATCGACCGACGACATTAAAGAAAAGGTATCTTTATGACGTTCCAACTTTATTTTTACATCCACTCCATTAATTAAAAGCTTGGGTTGAGATGCTAGATCGAAGTGAAGTATTCCTATTAAATCAACAGTCTTTGAAAGTTTGCATCTGTTTTTTCTCGCAATAAATCTATTATTTGCGCTAGCTCCTGCCACGTTATCATGCTCAGCGGCCGTATCTTTATAAAACAAAGCAGATGATTGCAAAGAATCCTGATTAGATTTGGATGAAAATAATAAACTTTCCATAAAAGCTCGATAAGAATAGTTACTCTGAGATGCAATTTGTTTGTCATTCAGAAATATGCTAAATTGCGAGAACATCGTATTTAAAATGTAGTTGATAGGTGCAACATGATCGGTATCTGTCAAGACAGCATTAGCAGCCTTTTTCACAATTTTTACTTGTAAATGCAAAATTGTGTGCGCCAAGTCTAAATAATGCTCTCCATTCCCGCTGATTAAAAATTCTATCGGAGCCTTATCTGTGAGGGAACTTATTGGATGTATTTGCGCAAAAGATTAATTATCGATTGCCAATTGTATCGGCAAACTGGAAAATAAATCCAACTCGCTCTTAAGACAAATAGGCGATTTTTCATCCATTATAAAATATATCTTTTTGCTGCTTAGTTTTACGTCGTTTAACTTTCATCTGTTTCTGTTTTCTGTTTGCTCGCCTTTTTATACCTTTGCCTTGCTGCAACTTTTGAAAAAAATCATCTTTTATTTGTTTAGAAGTTTGGCGAAGACGAGTTCGCATAGAATCTTTGAGAGAATTTCCACTCGTGTAATCATTGAAAACATTTTTACCGGTCTCTAGCATCTGCTTGCCGAGATATTTTCCAGCTCTGAACACGAGAGGAGTTATGTATCGTTTTAGATCGCCAAAAAACCCATAACCTCGTTGATATGGCGCGCCTTGGAAATAATTACCACCAACCTGCTGTTGATAGTACAGCTCGCAATCTTTCCGACTTAGATGCATCTCGTCTTAGTCTGCGAGTCGAATGGACGATCTCCAATTTGTTTTGCTAATTTATAGGTTTTCGTCTGAAAGAAAGAATCACATAGGTTTTACCGGTTGTAAAAATAATGCTATCGCCGCTACTCGTTCGTAGCTCAATTTCGATTGTTTCCACAAATTTTTTCTTCACCGGGAAATAAAGCAATTTATCGTAATGTTTAACGATCTGACGATCCTTTTCATTCAAGCAAGGAATTATTCGCAGTAAGGGTGAAAAAGTATCGCCCGTACGATGAGGTTCGACTATATCGCTGTACACAAAAATTTCTGAAATACCGGCATTTAATTCCATAGGATACTTCCCCACATGAGAACCGCTAACTAGCTTCTTTTTGACAAATCCTAAAAAATCTGCTAAACCGCGTCCTAAGAGCAATTCGTATCCCGTTGGAACATTTATTAACACACGTGAATTTTGTAATTGCTTTAATGTAACAAATTGGAATGCGTTAAATAATTCCTTTTCGGTTTTATACATGCCAACGTCCAAAAATAAACTGTACTGTTGTTTCAAAGTCTCGACTTTTTCAAAATATTTTTTAACAATTATTAAAAATTGGTCGTTTCTATTTATGGGAATTAAATTGTTCACTTTAAATTTGGCATAATCTTTGATAATGGTATTACCAGTTAAACCGAGTTTTGTAAGAAGTGTGCGACCTAATTCGAGTCGAAAGTGAATTTCGACAAACTTCGCAAGTTGTATTTCTACTTCACCCTGCGTCTCATCATAAGAAATTTTCACGAGATCCGCTAGTTCTAGTAACTTAATATTATTATTAATTTTCTCAAATAGATCGTTAGATCTTTTCGGTTCGAGACTTTCATTGTCCATACCTAGAAATGATGTTACGCCGATTGTATATTCGTAGCTATCTATAGGATTTGTGTCTACTATCGTGAAACTCAAATGTACTGACGGCTCCTGGAATGTGCGAAATCTAAAAAATCTCGGCGAAGTTTTAATTACAATATTTTCATTTGCTAAATGTAACATATATAAAAGTTTAGAAGACTCTCCCTGAAACAAATGTATTTCAAATCCTTCATTCATAGTGAGAACTACCTCCTCGGTTTCTTCTCGAAAAGAAAATATCACATTCTGTGAAACTTGGGAAGAAATCGCTTC
>BGPR01052744.1:0-10545 GCA_013235015.1 Araneus ventricosus
TTAATCGTAGTTTATATGTGCAATTAAATATGAGTTTCACTTCGATATTTTTTTAATTCCCTGATATAATTCATTTTTATTTTCAAATAGTTAGATGCTTTATTCTGCACAGTTTTCTTGAAGCTAGAATTGTGAAGAATTAAGAATAGAATTCTTCAATTCAATTCTTTTTAAATAAACTGTAAATGAAGTTTTCGATACAACTTTTTGCGTTGTTTATACCAGAAAACCCGATTAATTAATGTGAATTCAGTAGTGAAAACATTTGTTCAGTATACAGAATCATTCGAACTTATATTTTCTGAGAGCTAGTTTTCTCAGAAAAAAATATTGATAGCATTTTGCACAAGTCTGTCCAACTGGAAAGTCCCAAGTGTCAATTTCAGCTCAGACAGAAAGAAAAAGTGCAAATGCTGTTAAATAAGCCACCCGGAAACGTTTTCACTTTGCGTAAGTGATTTATTCATGTAAAAGTTGGCAGTTAAAATAGAAGTTATTTGGCTCCAATGAAACTACCTAGTGCAAGCCAAATTTCTTGTACAGAGAAAATTTACCTAACTGTTTAGTAGAAGTTTCTCTTACAGTAATGCACAGTTGAACTTGTTTCCCCAATGTCAATATTAAATTAGTGACAGTATTTCACGACAGACTTGTCTGCTTCTGAAATGAATCTATTATGCGTCCAGTAATTCACTTACGATGTATTTATGCAATATTATTAGTTCGTGGGCATCTTTGAAGAAGTTGGATGTTATTCTGAAGCAAAGAATTATTTTTATTGAAGCCTTGAAATAATTTTTATACAATGAAGAGATAAATGAATTCATAAATATTTTCAGATAAACCTTTAAATCCATGACCATCAGGGGTATGCAGCGTGCGGAGTTGTGTGTTCACCGGCGACCGTGAAAGACATTTTTGACTTGTATTTTTAATAGGTTCTCGAAGCTTATAACTATTATCTATCTTAACCTACTTCTCAAATATGTTGCTCTTTATTTGTTCAAACTATTACTTACTGGTGATCGCGAAGCTTATCAGAAAAGGCGATCACACTAAGTAAGTGAAATTTGAAGTAATTATAATTTGAAAGGTTCGGGATTTTTTTTTTTTTTTTACAATTTCTACATTTTTCGTTATTCGTATAACTACTTAACCATAATTACTGAAGACTTAGCGACGGAAAGTTTATCATTTTCATAATTGTTTTAAATTTTACTAAAACATGGTCATGCTTTCGAGTATGCAGTATAAGCTTAATATGCAAAAGTACAAACACTTAGAACATAGTTTCAATAACAATATTAAAAACACAAAATCAACATATACTAAGGTCTATCACTATTCCTTTATAACACATTTGTCATACAGAATTGCAGATTTCAAACATTTTCTATGACGCATTAATTCTATGCTTAATTGTAAGAGTAAAATTTGATGAATAAGATGAATTCACCAGTGGGATTTATTTTTAAGCCACCACAGTGTTTGGTTGCTGAGACAGATCTTCAAATTCTGCAACAGAAGCATTGTCTGTACTGATGTCGAGTTTCACTTCATTGCTCCTTGTACCATATTTTTATACCTCCGGGAAAGTTGATTGAACATTTAACCAACTTCCCCGGAGATATAAAATTATTTTCAAGAGTTTATCATCATATTTTGACGTGAAAACGATTTTCCGCTCGTTACAGTGATAGTTGGCCGAACTTCCTTGTGTGACAAAATACCGTCCGATTTGAATCGCTAATAAACGAGACTACTAATGCAAAAAGAATGGTTGACCCCACAACGGATAGATCATATCTGTAAGAGTTTGTCGCATAGTATTTCTTTTGCCTATAACGTCATCGTGCCAGTGTAGGCGCATGCGCGTGATTGTTATGAATTAGCTTTATGTAAGGTTATAAATAAGTTTAACGTGGAAACGCGTTTAACTAGGAGGTTGATTCTGGTGTCATTTTAAAGAGCTTGAGGAGTATTACTAGAACCCAAAGTGATACAATGAAAATATTTATCAGAATATAAGTAAAAATCGGTATTAAATTGAAAATTTCACACTCCGCATGTTTTCTTATTATAATATTCAGAGTTTTCTTTCGAATTGTACGGAATTAACACAATACTTAACAATACGTAAAAGAAACATTGTATTAAAATTTGAATTCAAAAACTTGAATATTGCGGAAAATATGAACATTTGTATTAAATAATGTTTTACTGCACTTACGCGAAATGTATTTCTATAAACTGTAAACAGATGGCGCCATCAAAAGCTACTCTAAATAAAACATAAGAAAGGCGCAGTTCGGGTCCGAGCCGTATATTTTTTTCTTGAAAACGTCGGGATAAAATCATAAAACAAGAATTTCGTATTAATTTGTAACTTAATTATCAATCACTTTAATACAATATTTACACAGAGTAGTATAACGGTTACAGAATAGATAAATCACAAGCTACCACTGACCCTTGCTACACGAGAAAAACTGAGGATTTATCTATTCTGTAACCATTATATTACTCTGTGTAAATATTGTATTAAAGAGATTTATAATTAAATTGCATATTAATACGAAACACTTGCTTTATGATTTGATACCTGCGTTTTCACGAAAAATCTACGGCGCGGACCCGAACTGCGACTTTCTTATATTTTTTAAAACCAGCTGAGATAACCCCCTCGAGTATGGATACATTAGAATTTGCCGTATATGCAAGGGGATACCTATTACCCGTGCTATAATAAGCGAAGTGAGCCAGTTAATGGTTTTTGTTGAATGCTCGATACATTAGGTAGTCGCAACGGAGCGTCATTTTCATTGGCTCTCAGATTCCGAGTTTTTTCTGCAGTCATCGGATGTAATAGTGGCGTGTCGGGCTTCATTTTTGTTTATCGTTCCTTTTTGTCCTGTTATGGTGCATTCATGAATCTGCTGATAACAAGATTCAATTATCTTCGTTACAGGCATTATTTATAAGTAGCTTACCGGTGACTATCTTTTCTTGCTTTTCGCCTCAGTTTGCCCTGCGACTGACTATCCGTTAGAACAATTGCAAATATTTCTTTTTTTTGTTTACTCTAAATATTGAATTATCTGCATTCCAAATGTACTAACAGTTTTTCGATATTTGTTGTTTCTTATTAGCTGTCAATATTATTTATTTCTACTACGAAACAACATTAATCTGCCATTAGAAATTGTTCTGATGAGTTCCTACTGAAAAAGGGATTTTTATAGCAATGAAAGCAGTTGAAGTTTTTTTCTCCCTCGTAATATCCAAGTTTCCAGTTGTTTCGTGAAAATTCAACATTTTCTTTCTTCGGGATACAGGAAGAAATTTTCTTAGTCTCCACTGTTATATTTTATTAACATTAATTAGTAAAAAAGATTACTTAATATATTGAACGATCGGGAGATATATGTTAAACGGTGCTGCGTATTTATTTACACGAAATTAAAGTCTCTGTTCAAGATAATTGATGCATAATTGGTGAAAAATTTATAATTCCCTTGCAATTTAATTTATTATGGGCCCTTACAAAAAATTGAACTCACAGACAAAAAATTTAATACATTATGACATTTTAAAAATGTTGCAATAAATATTTGTGATTGCTTTAAATACATTATCTATAATTATAAAAAAAATATATTAATGAGATATTTAATTAATTTAAAAGATTGGAAGATATTAATAAAGAATCCGAATGTTATATATGTTCCAATGTTACGAAAATCGTTCAGCGGGTGCATGTGAATGTATTCCAGCGAGGAAGATAATAAAAAATTATGCTTTATTCCAACGAATATTCCAGCAAAGCACGCAGCACAGGTAAGAAATCTAAACAGATCTTGTATAAATTCGCAACACAAGCAGAGAGCCAATCACTAATATAAATCAGTAACAGCACTTTCAATAGTGCTTATCGTATACCACCAACTTGACGTGTGAGCAAAACTGCAAAGAGATTGAATCCTCGTTTGAGTAACTCCGTATTTATAACTTTTCCGACATGATGTGACGTAATATAGAAATCTCTAAAAAGTTCTCCATAACTCCGTTCCTACTAGAGATAGGACCGTAGTTCTCGAATATTGGAAAACATTCATCTTGTCGCCAAAATAGTCGCTAAGTTTGTCGCTGAGAGCGGGGTTAATTAATTAGGTCTCCAGTAAAAATATCTAGTATAAACTCTCTTCCCTGCCATAAGACTAACATAACAGTTAAACAGTATTTCAGATCAGTAGCAATATTATTGAATTTTAAAGATGTAGCAATAAAATATTGGTGATTACTTTAAATACATTCCCTAGAATTATGAAATAATATTAATGAAATATTTAATGCTTTTAAAAGATTAGAAAATTTTATTTACAAATGACTTAATAAATGAAAATTAAGATGTTGAAATAATTTTCTTTCGAGATGAGATTTTATGTCTTATACCATAAAACTCAGCAAAAATATAAATTCTTTTCGAAATAGCAAGAATATTTTAGAAGTGGAAGTTGCACGTTCGTCTCGAATGGTTCAAACTATTTTAATATTTCGTAAGGTCTCCCAAAATGAAAGCAAATAAATGGCAGTTCTTATGCTTTTGACATCTTTCTCTGAAATATCATGATATGTCTCTAAATATTTCAATCAGCAATCAATTATTTGATAAATATTTACTAATGAAATATCCCTAAGGCATGTTTCATGCTCCAGTTGTTAGTGATAGCTATTTTGTCTAGTATCACTTTGTTTAACTACTCAGGACATTATAAATATAGGCACGGCATATACTGACTGAAATATACTGACACGGCAATGATTGGGTGTATAGAAGATATTTTTAATAATAAATCACAAGTATTGGGCTTTTTGTTGTGATATAACCAGTTTGTTACTCGTGATCAATTCATTATCTAATAGAAGTGTCTTTCTACACTGAGGAGTTAGTGGACTATCCATAATTACGTCTAGGTACAACGTAATTGTGAATATTCCCTGGTATTACGACAAGCAAGATGGAACAGATGTTGGAGAATGATTTTCTGCAGATTTTGTTATAAAACCAACATTTCTTTTTGATTTATTAAACTTTTATATCAAACGATTTTCATTTATTAGAAATTACATTTAACAAAGCGCGCGGCGAATCGTCACCATCTCTGTACTCTTTAGTGAACAGTGTTGAGTTTTACAAATAGTTTTCATGAATTATTTGATAGTTTAATTATATTAGCATTCCGTTTCGGAGCAACATGGGGGTTAGTTTGGGTCATTCCTCGTAAATTTGAATCTTGTTCGGATGGCAACGACGATATCTGAGCCATCATATGCCCCCCTTCCTCTAAACTCCAGCACCACACGGGCAGGAGGATGTTTAACCCTCGACATGAGATTTAAAGAGCACCAGACCCATATACACGGCGGATATTTATTGTAATCACACAAAACCAAACCACCACGACAGTACGATTTATTTGAATTATAATGCATTGAAAGTCAAGCAATTACTAACATTAGCACATAAAGAAATATCAATTGATTTGTGTTTTTTGTTAATATATACTCTCATCAAAATGGACAAATTTTTTGATATTAAGGACTAAATAATTCTTGGTATTATTACAATATATCGTACACGTAATTTCTAATTACATTTTGTCTATGTATTTTCTAAAACATGTTATATATCAAATTAAAAATTATTCATAGTTCCATTCATATCGAAACACGGATACAAATACTGCAGTTTTCTATATTTAATTAATATTGAGAACCTGTTGCCTTTTAATTTTACAAATAATATTGCACAGTAATAGTAGGATACAAATTGGAAAATTTTGTCATAAAATATAAACATTCTTTATTTTATTAAAGGATTTCATGTGACCTGACATTATCAAAATACATATAATTTTGGAGGTTTAAATTAAATAATAATAACTACAGAAATAAAATAAACACTTTTCGCGATTTCTTAGAATAAAACTTGAAGTGTAAGAAAAGAATTATTATTTGTCCTCTGAAAAGCATTAATTGATTGTCAGCCATAAACTATAAATTCACAAATAATCAATAAGAAAAAATAAAAGAATTATGCTTTTGTAAGATTCTTTCCTACACGTATCCATATATTATGCATCAATTGCCCAGTTGCTTTCGAAATGTGAGCATTACCCGAAATATATCCTTTATTTACCTTGATACGAAAAAGATGGGTTCCCAAGTGCTTGCCAAGATTTTCTGGAATGAAATAAAATCTCACCGTTGCCATAGTAACACAAATAAGACGAGGATGAATAGCTATAAATCCTTTTCTTTTTATATATTGTGAATGCAATGGATTTATATGCCTGTAGGAACATAGGCCATTGTAGTTCAATGCTAGTACAACGAAATAGCCTTAAATTAGTTCCCTCTTAAGGTAAATTGCTGAAGTATTCAGTTATTCCCTGAAAAATAAAAAAATAAATAAAAACTGGCGAGTTTCTGTTCTAAAAAGTTCTAAAGTTTGATTAATGATTTAATGAAGAAATATTTTTTTCGAAAACAATATCATTCTTCTTTTCCTCAAATTTTAAATCACTATTCAGCTGGTCTTTTAAATTATATTTCTCTAACAGTCTGATATTTGAAATGTTAGCCTTTTGCAGATTGATAACGTAAAATTAATGTCTAAAAATAAACAAATACTTATATATATCGCACTTCTAATGTTCTAATTTCACGTAATATTTCCATAGAGTGTATTTTTAAAGATACATATTCTACTCTCCGTAAATTTTCTTCTGTGTTAATAAAAATCTATAAATAATAAAATCATATCTCTAATCTATAACAATAATTAAATATAAATGATGTTATGATTATCACATTGGTTTAAGAATCGACAATTGAATTGATATTCTGCCATTACCGAAACCGTAGGATATCTAAAAGTAAAATTTAGCAGAAACGAGAAATGTAATCAATTGAAATGAGTTTCTGTGATGAACATTTGAAACACTTAAAAATGTATCTAAAGCGGTGATATTTATTTTTGTATGTGGTTCCCCTATAGTTAGATTAATTTGAAACTGATATTCCTAAAGTTAATCCAATTTGGAAATTACTACAGATTCATTCATGATTTGTAAAAATCTATGCAACAGAATTAGTTTCTTGGATGATTTGATTATCGTTTAATGGCTAAAAATCAGATTTTTGTCAGGGGTATAAACGGAGACAATATGTGTGTAGAAACACTAAACTAGTATCAAAATTTAGAACAAATACTTTGAAGTATAAAATCTAGCATTAGAAAGTCAAGGAGACATGGTACAATCAACACAAGATAAAATATGTTAAAAAAATGAAAGTTACTAAATAATAAAGCCCTTACAAAATAATGGGTATTCTGAAAAACACACGAGAAAAGAATAAGTCCATTCCTACCGATACTTAAAAGAAACTTCAAATCATTTATCGTTCATAAGAGGTTGAGTCAATTGTGTGCTTATTTTTGCATTTTTTATAAATTGATTCATTCTTCGTCAAATAATGCAAGATACTCTAAAATATTGCTAAGATATCTTTATATCATTGTACAAAATTCGGAATAGAGAATACCGTCGTAGAAACATTGTATGATATATTTGCGCTAATAGGGTTTTCATCTTCAACTAAGCAGTCATCGCCGGTGATCATTGGCTCTAGATCACAATGGTAAGGATTTGTAAGCATTCTAGAAGAATATCTATAAGTTGCTTTGTAGTGAAAGGTTGAGTCATTTTAGGAATCAATTTATTTAAAGAACTCTTATTATTATTAGAATTTACACTCATGTCCATAAATTAAGGATAATTCAGAATCACACAGAAATTGAACTCTAAAATAAAAATTTCACCTGTAGAAGTATCACACACATCTTGAAGAAGAATATGCAAATTACAGGAAACCACCAGATGGCGCGGATAGTACGTCACAATGACGAGAGTATAAGAGAGGGGTATATAAGGAATGGTGTCAAAGAAGTAAAATTGTTCACAAGCGCTTTAGAAGCCATTCAGTGCAATAACCGCATAGTTATGGCACAAAGGAAGCATTTGGATGATTTTTTACGTGGTAGAATTATCGGAAGAACTGGAATGTGGACGTACCCAGCTGGAAGTATCCGAGGAACTTGGAATCGCCCAGAGTGTCATCTCCAGGCTTTGGCAACGATTCCAAGATGATGGTAATGTGAGTAGATGTTACACTTTAGGTCCTTTTGAAGGTTGCAACGCCGGGAATGAGACCGGTAATTTGGCATTTACTGCCAAAAAGACAGACAGAACTTGAGCAAGCATCAGACCTTGTCTCGTCAGCTCTCTCAGCTACGGTACGACAATTTCCAAGGCAGACAATGTACAGACGCTTAGGGCACATTGGTCTATATGCTCGTAGGCCTGTCAGATGTGTTCCACTTACCGCAACTCACTGTCGCCTGCGTTTAGCCTGGAGTAGAGAGCATGCATTGTGGACACCGCAACAGTGGTCTTGTGTGATGTTTTCCGACGAGTCCAGGTTTAGTTTGCAGTCTGATTCTCGCCGGACTTTCATATGGAGAGCGCCAGGTACCCGTTACCACCAAGAGAACACCATTGAACGACACCGTTATGTTGGTGCAGGATGGATCGTTTGGGGAGGAATTATTCTTGGTTCCAGAACTGACCTGCATGTTCAGAGTTTAACGATGACAGGCCACATCTATCGGGATGTCATTCTGGAACAACATGTACGTTTGTTTCGGGGCGCCATGGGCGCTGAATTTCTGTTTATGGATGACAACGCCCGTCCTCACCGTGCAAACATTGTAGACGAATGCCTTCAATCGGAGGATATCACCCGTATGGATTGGCCAGCATACTCACCGGACTTGAATCCAATAGAGCATGTGTGGGATATGTTTGGCCGACGAATTGCAGCCCGTCAACCCCCTCTCACCTGTCTACCGGAACTTCGGAGGGCATTGCTTGATGAGTGGTGTAATATTCCCCAAGATCAGATTGATAATTTGATACTCAGCATGCCTATGCGTTGTAAGGCCTGTATTGCATCGTCCGGGAGACATACTCCGTATTAACCATCATACTAACCATGTTATACTGTTTTTTGTAAATAGGTTCTTTTTTGAAATTTGCTCCAGGGAGTAGAAATCGCAATTTTTATTAATTATGTAAAACATATAGCATCTGTTTTGCTCTTTACCTTTTGTTTAATAAATAGACTTTACAAATAAGTCAAATTTGTTTTGCTTCTGTCTCTTTCTTTGCCTGAATTTCATTATCCTTAATTTATGGACATGAGTGTATTTAAATAACACTTATGAAGAAAAACTGACTAATTCAAATCCGAAGTTTCCAAAAGACTGTATTTCAAAAAAAGTAACTTAAAGTAATTTTAACTACCCGTGGGTATTCTCTTATATTGATTGAAAACTGAACCAAATAAAATTATGGTAGGATATTCAATAAATATTTCGCATTTAGTGCATTTTACGTTAATTCCTTTTTCGTTAATTATATATATATATATATATATATATATCAAAACAAACGTAGAAACACAAGACAAAAACTCAAAAACAGTCAAGACACAATGGCAAAAATAGACAAAAACCAAAATAAAATTGAAAAATATCATAGCGAGCCGCTCGTCAGGGAGAGAAGTTCGCTCATGATATTAATTTGTGCTTTATTAGGAAAAACAATGTAATGACTATGATATACCTCAGCGTGAGGATCAATTTTTCTTCTGGTGGAAAACGCATGTGTATACTTGTGTCAATTCCTGCTATATATTTCTTTATGTAGCCAAGTAACTTGTAAATCAACGATTTTGACATGTGAAGATACCTGAAAAATTTATTGTCATCTTCACTTCTATCTTCAAATAAGGTATAATGTAATCATCTAGGCAGTCGATGAAAAAAGATGGGATGTTTTCACGTTTTCCTCACCTTTCGCCGTTTCTATTTTAATGGAAGAGAAAAGAGAAGAAGTTCTTCCTTGGAAGCCATTCTCTCAAATGACTATATACCGGTAAAATTTAACAATTATTTCAAGGTTGCGCTACTAGTCGCTGTGTTTTAAAATACTGCTGTAACTGGCGGAGCAACTAGCTGTGCAGCCATTTGCGCCACTAATCACTCTCCTAACAAGAGTCTTTCGTAGTAACTCTTTTTCTTTGAAAACAGAATGTAATTGATTTATTCTTGTCCTGAAGGTATCACTCCCACCCTTATATTTATATATTATTATTTTCCATACTCTAATATATTACATTTATTC
Organism: Araneus ventricosus; assembly: GCA_013235015.1. Classification (NCBI taxonomy): domain Eukaryota; kingdom Metazoa; phylum Arthropoda; class Arachnida; order Araneae; family Araneidae; genus Araneus; species Araneus ventricosus. The sequence continues at coordinate 10,311 of BGPR01052744.1, forward strand.
TTATTATTTTCCATACTTCTATTATAGTTATATTTATTCTTATTATTTTCCATACTTCTATTATAGTTATATTTATTCTTATTAATTTTCTTTTAGAAGTCTATAATAGTCAGGTTTATTTTTATGATCTTTTGAAATGCTATTTCCCGGTTAATAAATAGCACCATTATGCTGAATAATGAGAAATAAAACATGATTTAGCAATACGCAGGTAACTGAACGGGGGCATTATCAG
>BGPR01052745.1:0-10545 GCA_013235015.1 Araneus ventricosus
AGAATGATTTACGTATTTATCACCTGTTCACGGAACGAATGACTGCACGATATTTGTTAATGTTTCGTCCATTGCCAAGATAGATTTCGCAAAAACATGATCAACGCATTTTCTACAAAATTTGCTGCAAGATAAACCCATCAAAATGAACAGGTAGACACAAAGATTTTGCAACTTATGAAATTTATATATTTTCCCATCATTAATGATATACCGGTGACTTCTTGCATAAAAAATTATAATATATATAAAGTATGTATGTCATTAAAGTGAAAATATTAACTTCATATGTAAAAACTATCAAATGTTCAGACAAAGAACATTTCAAACATCACCAATTCACATAGATCAAAGAAAGAAAATAAACCATAAAATTGCACATTTAAAAATATCCAATTTTTTTCAAATACAAACATTAATTAAAATCAGTGAAATTGGTGGATAGTAGACATTTAGGTTTTTTTTGTCTGTATCATATAAAACCAACATGTTTACCTTCATCACACAATACTTTATCATGTATTTGTCCTTCAACTTCAAATATTTAAAAGCAGGTCAGCTTTCAACTTCCAGATAGTTCTGGCTTTTTCACCAGATCCTAATTTTTTTCTTCTCAGCGTCAACTTGAACTTATAGAAATGACTATGGATCTGGAGGGTTCTCAACAGATGTAAACTGACATGAGTCACAGCGTAATACTAAAATCCTTTCTGCCGTGCTTTATCTTGCCATCTCACTTACACAAATTCGGATGAAAATCCACATGGGCTTGAGTAAGAACATCTCTAGAATTTACAAAATGCTTACACGTGTGTATATTTTCCCGACTGATGCAGAGATACAGGAGGAATACATAAATTAATTCCAAAATTCTCGTATTAATAAATTTGGGTGGTGAAGGTTTTCCTTGGTGATAAATGCCTACTCCAGGAAACATGGATCCTCAGATAATTCCATTAATTAAAAAAAAAAAAAAATGTATGGCGTTAAAGCTTCTTTAAATATAGCAGCCCTTACCTAATGCATTATTTACTCATTCAGTGGTAAGCCATACCAACTAGCGTTATTGGATAATTCCATTCCGAGTTCTTGGGTAGACCTTTTGAATGTTCTTTAATGAAAAATTTGAGATTGAATCTTAACTTCAAAGTGGCTGCCTTAACAAGTCCTGTACATGCTTATCTCTAGATACTATGACTCCTCCAAATGGTTTTGGTAGAGAAGCCCATCCCTCAGCTTCGTTGAAGTTATACTCTCATTTTGCCTTTAGAAATTTTCATGAAAGTAAACTGAAACAAAGTCTTGATTGTTTTATTCGGTTTTGCTTCGTTTTCTTTCGTGTAGTTCTTTTATCGAATCATCATTGCATCAATTGAACAGCACAGCATAGCCTGCCTGGGCCCTTCTGACATAAAACAACGCTCGCAAAGACTCCAGTTGCTTAGAAAAATGATGCCCTTAACAAACGTATTACAAGCACAACACGGCTGTCGCCAACACACTTGTCTCCCTCTTCAAAAGAGACAATTTTATTTGCCTCCCTCACAACTCACTAATAAAGACTTATAATAATATTGCTACCTATCTTTTCTCAGTGATTCAGTTAATTTGCCATTTAGACTTTCCCTTGAATTTTCTGCACCAGTCAAGTGTAAATTCCTTCATGGGATGAGAATTCCACTTGTATGGTGCCATATGCTGTAGGAGGTTTGGAGGTCAGATTTACAGGTGGCTCCCAGATTCAAAGCGTCCAATGCATGTTTTCTGCACATAATATTATTCGAAAAAACATGGCTCACTTGAACCAGCAGAGGATTATATTTGCTTTTGTATCTCGTTTTGAGGATGCATTGGACGTACTGTGTACGGCAAAGACTAAACAGATTTCGGAATAATTATTTATGCAAATTACAATGATATTATTTATTTAAGCACTGCTATAATATGAATCATCCGGAAATGTATTCGGTAACTTTAGGGAACTTAGTTTCTATATCAGTATAATGTAATACTTTAGAAGCTTTGTGATTTGACATTGACGATCCTCATTGTTGTACTCTATGCTCATGAATTTCTGTAATAGTTTTGCCATCTGAGGCTTCAGGCGCAGCAAAACTCTAAACATTTTTCAATCCAAAGTTGTGACTTAAACTATTTTGTTATTGGTAATATAATATGGCAAACTGACATTTACATAATAGCCAGCGTTACTTGATTGCCTAAGAAACATATGGTATGTTCATGCATTCTCTAGTTCAACCTGCTGCTGGTTTGATAGTAATCTGATAAATTTTTCGAAGGCTTGCCGTCTATGTGTTATGCTACTGTTCTTCCCTTACAATTATTTCTAATGCAACTTTTATTCTTGTGTCATGTGCAAAGCTTTTGTAGGCTGATTTTGTCATTATTTCAACTAAGCTGGATCGCCCAAACCTGGAATTTGACTAACATAGGGTTTAAACCATCTTATTTGGTTTGTTTTATCTTGGTGTCCATATATAAATAACTATCTGGCTGCCATTGGAGATTGCTTGCCTGCAGATAGATCTTCACTTAACTAGGTTACTTTTCTAAGTAATAGTTGAAAGGAAATTTCTTGACTGCCTTCAGTATATTGCTCAGTTGCTGTTTCCCGGATTTGCACTTCTCCAATAAAGGAATAATCATTCTCTGTAACTAGTCTTTTTTTCAATGGAGCAGTGTTTTGTCCACCAACACCAGAACTGTAGAATTTCTCTAAATTTGAAAAGCTTCTAAAACATTTTATTATTTTTTTTTCACTTGAAATTAATTTTTTTCTTTATTTGTAGAATTGAGGAGGTGTATTTGAGGAGCTAAATATCATTTGTCTTCTTATCTGAACTGGAAATGCTTCCATTGCTTCTGGCTCAATTCGTGCACTAATTTTTACAATTCTACATTGAGAAGGGTGAAAATTTTGCAGAAAATAATCGGTTGGTTAGAAAACGAAAGGCAAAGAAATCACAATCTTTCAAGCGATTATCCACGAAATAAGGGCTAAAAATAAAGCGTAATTACGTTGCTTTAAACTCGCAGAAAGTCAATTTCATTCTCCCAATAAGATCAATAATTACATCTGCACAGAATAAGAAACATTACTTCTCTTATGCTGCATTTGTCCACATTGCTAGACATTCTGAGCAGACTGAAAATGCTTCGATTTGCAATATTGCAAAATCAGCGCTCAGATGTTTTAAATTTCAACATACTTGGGTTTTGTCACTTTGTTAAGACGCAAAGTGCCGCAGATATGGTTGTACAAGATGAGGTTAACAATGATCAAGTTTGTAATTGCACCTTATCCAATTCTCAGTGTTTCTGAAAAGGAAAGTGCAGGGAATTGTAGTTGATACATCTCCAAAGGACCCAGGGCTTTTTTCCCGCTGGCAATAAATGCCAGTCTCCTTAATTCATGTGACTGCCTAATAGTACCTCGTTCGATCAGTATTTTAAAATTCCCTTCTGTTTCTTGTTTTCAGCTTTAGCTTATGAGTGGAAGAGATTTTCTGTGCAAGCCTGTTTGGTACTTAGTCAAATTCTGGCCTTCAACTGGGATGACACTGAAGGCAGGGGTGCGCCAGGCTGTCTTGCTGGCGCCATTATGACAGAAGGTGGCTCTTGCCATAAACCTAAACCGAAATCAGTCTTGATAAGCAAAAAACCCTATTGCAGGAATTCTTAACTATCAGTGGCCTACGTCTGAATTAAGAACTAATGTACGAACTTGCGCCCTTCATAAAACTCAGACGAGATTTCCGTATAGCTTTTCATGATTTGGTATATTTCTCTTCCAACTTCAGTTGTATAGTCTTTCTCCCATTTCGCCTTCTCAATACACTAATTTTATGCTTAGAAGCAGCATATCAGGACATTTTAGTCAATTTATTGGTTATAAAGGTTAAACAGCACCTGTCGGTTGATTTATTCTAGCCATGAAACTATTTCAACCAATTATTTAGTCTAATATGTGAATCTCTAAATTGTTGTTCGGGAACCATTCTTGACTGACCTAAGAGGTTTCGGCTCTTTTTTCCCTGCGTTCATGATATTGCTTGCAATGCCGCATTAAAATTATACTCAGGAGCGAGCTCACCCCACCGCAAATTTCAGGTAGATAAAATTATTTAGTCACGTATTTATCGACTATTATTTAATCTGGTAGGCAGAACCTGGAGATCTCGCTATTAATAAAATTTAATTTTTTAGACATGTTTAGAAACGGCAGACAATATTAGGCAGCTTTCTCATCTTTTCTGTACTAGTTTCTTTTTAAAGTATTTCGGATTCATTCCGCAATTCCCAAGGAAAATAGTTTATAACGTGCAAGTATTTCTATAAAATGAATTTTTTAATTCTGTTTTTTAAGTTTGTTTCTTATCTTCTTTGCAACTGGAGTTCATATAAAATTTGTTTACGGTTTTGCGTGTATAAAAAAAATGTCTCGATTAGTTGGCTGTCATCCCAAGAATAACTAAATCGCGAAACGGATTAAGAATTTAATTTCGATTTAAAATATGCTTTGATCCAGACGTGCAAACAGGTTGCATGTCTTCAATTTATTAAAACTTCTTTTCTTTAAAAGTAGCAGCTTCATCAAACTAAATCAATAGGGCGTCTAAATGGCATTCTCATCGCCCAGTCCTAAAAAAGAAATGTACAGGTATTCGTAAAAGAAATGAAAAATCTGTCGCTTGAAATACTTCCACGCATGCTTTCGTCTGTTTTCAGTTTGTTGCAAACCTAGCTTGCAACTTGTAATATAGAGACTGAAAGTAAACTTGTCCAGTAATACCTTTCCGATAAAATTCTGATAATTGAGTTTCGAAGGTTGATTTACAAGTGGCAAAGACTAGGTAAATCGTAAATGTGGGTCAGCACATGGGAAGAAACTGAAATGAAGAGGAGGTTTATAGACTAAGATCTTCTTTTCACTGCCAACAGAATCATCAGCTATGGTCTCTCAGAACCATTAGAATCCGAGAAGCATTTTTGAGTTCTTGAACATAGTGTTGCAGTGAAATGCTGCTACACTAGACGTAGAAGAAATTGGTTGTGTTTATTTTTTTATGGATTAGGTAATATTAAAAATTTAAAATTAATATAGGTATTTAGAGATAGACAGACTTGAAACTTTAAATGTGAGTCTCTTCAAATTATTTATCTTTTCTGCATAGTTAAACTGAGACACTGAACAGGTTTGCACATATCAGAATCAGTACTATTCCAAGTACAAAACCCTTCAAGTTTAAATGAAACATCTGCCCCATAAATTTATTTTTAGTGGCATATTTAAAATGGTATATGTTAACATATTAAACTTTATTTGAATAATTAGCTTATTTTGTATCGTCCAATTTCAAATCCCGCTGATCAATGAAGGCTGTTTACTTATATTTAACAATATAATGAATTGCTTTATTTTTTAGATCATGGCGTCTGAACTCTCAAAGCAACCATCTGAAATTGGGATTATCGTGAGATAGAAAATTGTCTCACCCTTTTGAAGCCATTGAAGATCTGTGGTTTCTTTCGGTCGCCCGCGAAGTTTCCTTATTCTTTCCCTCATTAGCAGTAAACCCAGTAGGTGTCGCATATGGGCTTAAACTAAGCATAGTCCCCCCCATGTTCAGTGAAATCCTAATAGTTCTGTGGTAGAGTGTCTGTACTGTCCATACGTAAAGTTAATTATCGTTATTTGAAAAGAGTAACATTAGCTTTCACCATAAATAAAAATTTGTCAGCGATCTTTTAATAAATTACTTTTAAATTTCTTGTGTGAAATATGATTTGCTGTTAAAATTTCCATTTGAGCGTGTAATTTGAACTCCCAATCCAGACACTCGAATATTAAAATTAGCTCCTTTCAATTGGAGACTTACCGATTGGTTCTGTCGGTGAGTTGATCGGTAGGCCTGTGCAATTTTGTACGAGTTTTGAATCATGATGCTTGATCACCATCATGACCGAAACTCTAGGAGCGACATTTTAGTCCTAATAATACGGACCGTAAATTGAATTGTGTAGAATGGCATATACAATGGCGTTGCATGGGTAAGTTGTTCCCGGGGCAACTTTCCTATGATGCGCATCCTTTTTCCCTCCTTCTCTTCATTTTTGGATTTAAAAAGTGAAATGAGGTTTAAAATTTTGGAGGTGTCTTGAGGACTGGCATTCGAACATCTGCTTCCTATTTGCCTAGGTTCCCCGCGTTGCTTCTCCACTACAGTTATTTATTGGCACTTTCTGTTACAGGCGGAACAAATGCTGTACTACAAGGCCTAAGGATCTTACTTCCTCAGTCAATTAACAAACTATCTGCACTAATAATTTTATAGTTGGTTTTACTCCCTTGCCCCTATTGCACGATTCCTGTGTGGTACCAGTGTTTATTGCTTAATAAAGGAAAGAACAGGCAAGTTCATTGGCGGCTAAAAGAAAAACGGATATTCTCCCTGCTAAACTAAGACGCGGAAAAACATCTTCCTGTTTTTATGTGGCAGTATTTACGTTTTGAAAACGGTATTTTTTCTTCAAAAAAAAACAAGTAATGAATGGCTTCGCTCAAATAAGTAATTTGGAAAGCCGTCGTACATTTCCAGGTTATCGTGAATAGTTAGGGACGTTTTCTGCAAGTAATCCGATTTATAGAAGGTTAAATTGATCATTGAATTCATGCGATACAAAGGCGTTCAATACATCATATCAGTCGGTGATAAAACGGCATTGGTATTTTCCAAATTTTGTATGTTTCGGCGCAGCATATTAGGTTTCAAGATTCTTGAGCCAGAAATTCTAATCCAGATTTTGCATTAAAAGCAACATCTTCGTCATCCTTAATTTAGAACCCTTGGCGGATAAAAACCATATGTAATCCCATAGAAAATTGACTTCTTTTAATTCGTAAGTTGCCTCTGCAATTACAAAAATCGTTCTTGAGGTATATCCCTAATCCCGTTTCTGCTCCTACAGTGCTAAATTTTGATTTTCTTAATTTCCAGAATATTTTTTTTCTGTAAAAGGAAAATCTGCATTAGTTACTTTTCCTAAATCTGATGGGAAAGGTTTGATCAGGGGATTAAATCGGTTTCGAACATAAATGGCTTAATTCACCCGGGCACATGAACTGTTCTGAATGGCAAAGCAAATGGGGAAATGTTTTAGGTCTCTCCGGCTACTTGAACCCTTTGCGGTCGATGCCGCCACTGTAGCAGTATCGACCGCAAAGGGTTAAATGATGGAAATAGTCCGTGCAGATGTATTTAGCTGTCATATAAACGTATAACAACAATCATTGAAAGTCGACAGACCATTAACCCCTTGTCATACGATTTTATTTAATTGCTTAATTAGAAGCCATAATCTATTTGGAATATTTATTTCAATCTATTTAAGATGGTAAAGGATATTTGAGATATTTAAGCGTGACCAGGTGATTTTAGTATTTTAAAATTAAGTTAAACTTAAATACGTATTTAAATAGCAAAAATTCTGCAATTCGATGCACGTGTCAGAGAAGTCATTGTATGTTAAGAAGTTTGAAAAATTAAAATCCTACTCGTCGACCCCTCAGGGGCACATCTTCTCTAGATGTGACGGGCTTCACGACCCCGAGGTACCCTAGTGTCTGGTCTCCTTTCTGGTTTTTCCTCTCCTTCAGTTTTGCTTTTTCCTTCCTTCCCTCAAGGGTAGGCGAGGGAGCTCTCCATGAGGAGCTGTTGCCACTCTGTTTGCTTCCTGCTCCTCATGGACAGCAACATACCCCCACGTGTTGGCCGTGCGTGGCAACCCATTGGACGGGTGGTACATTTTGGTCCCTGGTGTATCAATCGGCTGGTATCCCAGCCACTCGGCTGGTCTCCTCAAGGGGATCAAGCGACAGTGGTCAACTTCTGGGACTCTGCGTTAAGGGTGGTAGACGTTCCTGGAAGTGACCCTTAGCGTATAGGCCCTGGCTAGCATACAAGGCAAGTACTGAGGCTGGGGATACCCAGAGCCAGCAACTGCCTTCCCTTGTTGGGCTCCATGGTGGGTGGTGCCGTCGGGGCCCGAATCCTTATCTCTTATAGCATGGGTTCTTCCGTTAAACAAACCGACTTGAATACTTCGTTGAAATCAAATGAATTGCCAAGACGTCTCCCAAAATTCCTTGTTCTTCATAATGAAGAGGATAAACTGAGAAATATGTCTCCTTTCATAATTCAAAAACATATATATACCTTTGCTGGAAATGTACAATCGGTGAAAAAAATGAAATCTGGTGATTTACTAGTAGAATCTTCCTCACTTCGGCAATCTGAACAACTCCTATCCATCACAAAATTTGGTGACATTCCAATTACAGTCTCTGCTCATGCATCTCTCAACTATATAAGAGGAGTGATGTCGAGTGACGAGTTTTTGATGGTTAGTGACTCGGAATTTGTATCGGAGCTTGAAGCTCAAAAAGTGATTGCAGCACGCCGCATCACTTTGAAAAGAGATGGACAAATCATCCCAACTCGTCATGTCATATTAACGTTCGACACACCAGTTCTCCCGAAAAAAATTACTGCCGGTTATATTAGTTGTGACATCCGTCCTTACATACCAAATCCTGTTCGCTGCTTCAAATGTCAGCGATTTGGGCACACTAAAACTGCATGCCGTGGATCCTCTGCTCTCTGTCCCCGCTGTTCTGAACCGGGACATGAAGAAACAATTTGTCAAAATCCGGAAAAAATGTTTTAATTGTAAGGGAAACCATGCTTCATACACAAAAACTTGTCCTAAATGGAAACTAGAGAAGGAAATTCAATCCGTTAAAGTGACCAGAAATATATCTATCCCGGAAGCCCATAAAATTGTACATGAATTGTAGAACTCCCAAACCAAACCATTCGTACTCTGCAGCTTTGAAAACGATTAAAAACCCAGACTCCCCTCTTGCACCAATTCAGACTCCAACAGACACGACAGTTCCAAAACATTCTACTTCTGCAGCAAAAAATGACGAAACTATTACGGTAAAATTATCAGACTGGTTAGCATTACTTAAAGCTCATAAACTCTCTCTGGAAAAGGAAAAAACAAATGACAAAAAACAGGAATTTCTCAAACCGGCTCCTAAAAACAAGCGGCCAAAGAAAGACCACACAAATTCTACGGGGAAAAACTCAAATGTGAAAATGAAATCAAACCCCAATAAAACAAAATCTCAAAACAAAGAGTCTGAGAGTGATCTGCAGACATCGGATAATTCTATAAGTGAAATGGAGCTTGGTGAGGAGGTTAATTTAGCCTCCTTAAAGTCTCCAACAATTATCGACTCTAATTTTAAATCCAAATTTTTTAAAAAACCCAAGTAATGGCACTAAAAATTGTTTCTTGGAACTGCCATGGCTTGGAAACTCATAAAGAGGACATCAAATCGATAATTAATAAATTTCAACCAATTTGCTTAGGTTTGCAGGAAACTTATCTGAAACCCAATTTGTCTACTACATTCAAAAACTATATCACACAGAGAAATGACTTTCAGCAAGGTTCTCGAGCATCTGGAGGTGTGGCCTGCCTAACTTTATGCCAAATACCTTCCAAACCAATTCTTCTAAACACACAGTTACAAGCAGTAGCTATACAAATTGAACTACATAGTCGAATAACAGTATGCTACTTGTATCTCCCCCCCCCCAGAGTTCATATTGAGAAGAGACATCTTGATGAGCTAATTCGGCAACTCCCTAGCCCTTTTTTCTTGTTAGGCGATTTTAATGGCCATAACACTCTTTGGGGTAGTACCGACACAAATCCAAGAGGATGCCAAATTGAAACTCTTGTTGAGGACCATGGTCTGTGCCTCTTGAATGACAATAGTTATACACACTTTCATCAGGCTTCTCAAACATTTCATACAATTGACCTCGCCATATGTTCTCCTTCTCTGGTTCCATACTGGAAATTTTCAACCTGTAAAAATATTTTTAATAGTGATCATTTTCCAATCGTACTAACACATATGTAAAAAATGACTTTCCATTCCCAAAACGAACAGTTAAATACATCTTTGGAAAAGCAGACTGGCCATTATTTGAGTCCTTGTGTCAATTAACTCCAAACATGGTCGACAAAGATTCAATAGATGTTGCAGTTAACACAATTACTGATTGCATAATCTCATCAGCTGATAACAGTATTCCCAAAACATCAGGGAACATTCCAAAGCTGTGTAAGCCATTGTGGAATACTGAATGCGACACTTGCCAAAAAACACTTGAAAAGGCTTGGTATAACTTCAGGAGATATCCCACCACTCACAACTTAATTCAATTTAAAAAGGCTAGAGCCAAATTCCGTCAAATCAGAAGACGAAGTAGGAACACAACATGGTGTTCCTATGTAAACTCCATCATTAGACAAGTTTCCTCAAAAATAGTTTGGGACAAAGTAAGAAAAAATCTTCGGTTGTTATTCCGATACACAGAATATATCGTTTTTAAATTATAATGGACAGGTCATTTCAGATGCCAAAGAAATTGCAAATGTAAT
>BGPR01052746.1:0-10545 GCA_013235015.1 Araneus ventricosus
ACAGTTGTTTACTAATAACCTATCGTTGCCATCGGAGACTTTCCAAACGTACGCCAAAATTGGTGTTACCACAGGTGAAAATAATTCACGAATGGTGTCAGGCGCGTGTGAGCAGGGTGTAAGGATTCACCAGTATTGGTGTTGGATGCAAACAACACCACTTAAAGTGTATAAGAACGCTTGATTTGGTGTTAACTTTAAATAAAGTGTTTGTTCACGCAGTTTTTAAGGTTTTTCAACACCAAATTTGGAGCGACATTACTCCACAGTTTTTACAGTGTATAAAATGTTAACACGTGACATTCGGACTTAATTTTTATAATTTCAAAGAAACAATTTTAGAAAACCTTGCCGAAAGAAAAGAAGTCGTGATTTAAAATTCAGTCTCCAGTAACCGAAGTTTGAACTGTTCAAGAGTATTTTGGTCCCAATCTGTTCGGTGAATCGAGTTTCTACTGTATCCGAATTCTCGAACTCGCAGCCCGCGGTATGCACTTTTGCGGCTTTCGCGGTTGAATTTAATAATACTTCAATAAATAATCGGACCGTAAAACTTAATTGAAAGAAAATTTTAATTGTGCATAATTATTAATAAAGTTTAGGTAGAAAGATAAGATCTTATGAAAGATACCGAGGAAAAATATTAAACTTTGAACCTAAATTTTAAATAAAATTTGAAAATTTAAAATGTTTGGAAGACATTTTAGCTAAAGATGGTATCGATGCCTTCTACCTCGAGTTAATAGAAATGAAATCTAAATTTTAAAGACACTGTTTAATTTTAATTGTATCGTGATTACGGTTATTGTTTTTGATAAATTCATTTGCATTTATTATTTTTCTGACTGTATTTAATATCACGCATGCAATGTATAATTCGATAGAAGTATTAAGGCGTACGTGTTTCAATACTCAACAACAACAACAAAATCGTAGCTAATTTAACATTTTTATGGTCATATTCAATTTCAACACATCGAGTTCATTAAGAATTTTCATAGCGGCAGCATCAACTTCGTCTACTTTTGTTGCATAGTGTACAATGGCAGCATCAACTTCGTCTACTTTTGTTGCATAGTGTACAATGGCAGCATCAACTTCGTCTACTTTTGTTTCATAGTGTACAAAATCATGCAGATTGCCTCCCTTTGATTTGACCACGGTTCGAAACTGCGAGGTCCATCCGAAATAGTTCTCAAGTTGTTTTTAAAAAACTGGACGTTAATGTAAATGAACTAAATTTTGTTAATAAAAATTATTATCATAGAAATGACTAAAAAAATCATCTCGACATAAAGTATTTCATTAAATTTTGCCAAAAAAAATGTTTAATTTGATTTCCTTTTATATAAGTTAACTAAAGTGTCATTTTTCTTTTTTGTATTTCAATTTCAGGGTGGTGACAAGCTCTTTTGGATGAGAACGTCTTCGGGACAAGTAGAAATTCAAGACGCCTTGATCTATACTTATGACGGCGGCGCAGATTAAAGAAATAGCAATGCATGTCTGTGAACGTGAAGGGGTGGGGTGAGAACAACAACAACAAAAAAGGAATCATTGGAATTCCAAGCTTTCGGCGAATAGAACGGATACTTACCTATGGTCAACGAATTCACAGAAGGTCTCGTAGAGCCTATTATTTTAGCCTTGACGGACGTTTGTTTGGCTCTGACATTCAACTTCTTGAAAGGATTTGTTTTTTCCATTAGGACACCCTGGACAACCACCTAGGGGTGCCACGAAAATGGGGGAGAGGTAGGGGGATATCCATCAAATGAAACGGTTTTGTGTCCGATGCGCACAGGGGCATTTGCGCACATCATTAACTAGTGGAATTTGCACACACATTGTTGGTTTACTGGATCTTAATTACCTTTGGCGGAAAAACTTAGCGAACAACTAAAGGGGCAATAGAAAATGCATACTTGTCGTTCTGATAAGAGAGTAATTGATGGGTGAAGGTTCTTTGCTATGGGACAATCACCACTTTTCCAAAGGAAAATTGACAACTACCTTTACCCCTACCCTTTAAAATTCGGAGGAACATTTTTAAAGTTTTATTTCTTGATTTGATTATGTTCCGTGTGTCTGCTCCCCTCCCCCCCTCCTTTGCTTTTATCTAAATTTTTAAGTATGAGCAATAGCATTGAAATTTTTTAAACGACAAACATAAGCTATCAGCTGCGTATGCTGGATACCAGTATTGAAAAATTTCGCAGTAACCTCGGAAATATAATGACACAGCGTTGCATCAATGAAAAGTCCGAAAAGTGTAAAGGACTCTTAGAAACAAAAGATAATTGTGTTGTTTCTGAAATGCCGCATGAAGCGAAAATCGATGTCAAGAAACAAGTCGCGAATATTAGGAAGAGAGTTTGTGAGACTGATTTATCAGTCTCAAAAATTTATCAAGAAGAAATGTCTCCTCTTTTTCAAAGGGGATATGATCAATATCAAAGAAAAGTTCATTCGTTTCTTTTATTAATTAAAATGCAGCAAAAGAGAAGCGAAAACAGCCTTTAAAATAGAGGTGCTAAAAACTGTCGATATTTTAAGGTATGTGACTACCCTAAATTCCTCGTTTTACAGAAAATTTTCGAAATTTGTTTTATTTGTTTATTTTGTAGTCCATACATTTAGGTATCTAAAAATGCTTTATTTTTGTTTCTGCTATAATTACAAATAAAGTTATAGCATCAATAATAACCGGAAGTGACAATTCTGATACCGGAAGTGGCAATTAAAAGAACCTTAAAAATACAAACAATTAGTTTGAACAACTATATTTAAATTCTCAAGCAATATATTGTCTAAAAACATAGATTTAAGCTTCCATTTCTTATTTTTTATTGTTTTATTGGTTTTTGGCGACGCTTTTTTAAAAAAATACAACACAACAGTAATTACAACAATAAAAATTACTTTTTGGCGCTCAAATTGCTGTTTTATAATTTAATTCCATTTATTTTGAACTGTTACCTGTTCTCATGTATTTTGAAATGTAAATTTATCCATAGATGCTTAAAAATTACATGGAAATTGACAAAAAGCTAATTCAGATATCGAGACGCCACTAACTATCTACTATACAAAATTATTCAGAAAAAATCTGAAAAGCTGAAAGAACACAAAAGTCGTTTAAAATCAAGTAAAAGAGGGTTTGACTTGTAAATATGGCGAGTTTTAAGATTCTAAGATGTGTACAAAATTTTTTGTACTCTATGAAAATCTTTAAAAGCGTTTTCTGAGAAATTGGAATTTTCGATATTTTTCTACGCGGCAAACATAATTTTGGAAAATGTTTTTAAGATATTAAAATGAAATTTGGCCAAAATGTTTTATTTGTTTCTAGCTATGTTATGAACTAGAATCTAAGATCTCTGCCTATATTTATTTATTTTATTGACTTTTTAGTGAGAAAAATCGATGATTTTTTTTAAAAAATTCGAGTTTGTTCGCAAAGTTTGGAATATCTCCAACACCTTTCGAGGTATTAAAAATATCCTAGTTCATAACACAGATAAGCATGTTAGCTATATACTGTGCAAATATTGATGAAATATATTAAATACAACTTCTTATAGGAGGTTTGGCGTAAGTACAAATTTTCACTAAAATTTTGCTAAAAATTGCCTATAATTTGAAAGTGAATGAAATTTCCATTGAAATTGCATTGGAATTCTCAGTTTGATAACTCATTTTAATTAAAAACATGAATGTTTCATTAAAAATTTAAAAATTTGAAAAAAAGTGCTCCGAAGGTAGTCACATACCTTAAGTGGGTTAATATCATTTTGGAAGGCTTAAAATAGTCTTAATATTAAATTAAATCAGATCGAAACTGCAAAATCAATTGGATTTGAAATGAAAGAGAAGAAGAAATATGATTCTTTCAAATATTATTGTCAGATTTTAGAAAATTAAACCTTTTCTACAGGAAACTGCGAGCCAGGATCTGAAAGATACAGGGAGATTACACATTGTGAAAATTAAATAAGTAGCATTAATAGAGAATATAGGAAGTACAAATTTTGTTCAAAGTACAGGGTGGTCATAATTTATTAAACCCATTTCAAAAATTAATAAGAAAAACTAATAATGTTACAACTGCGGGTTTTTTAAAAATGAGAGCGCAAATAAAAAAGTTAAAAGTTTTTTCAGATAAGTGGCGTACCATTAGGGCTTTCTAAATTTGCTACAGCGAGATAATTCCACAGGCAGTGGCTACCAATCAGCAAAAGCCGATGCGCATTTTCTGGTTTCCTTTTTCAGTTTTTCTTGAATATCTCGAAAACTATTCAGTTTTCGAATTACTATAGATTTAATAAATTAAAGAGCGTAGAATTCCCTACAAATGCATTCTTTTATCTTTCTTCTAGTTTCAATAGTTTCGGAGATAATGGCTCTCAAAAATGGGAGATGTCCAATAATTTACGACCACCTAGACAACCATAACGGCGCGTTATCTAAAAAATTTTTTAAATGCGCTCTCAGTTTAAAAAAAAAACGTAATTGTCGCATTATTAGTTTTTTCTGTTAATTTTTGAAATGGGTCCAATAATTTATGACCACCCTGAAATATTTTCCTTGACTGTATGTTATCGATATTTAGTTGCTACAGTGATTTTTTCTACACTTTTTACTTTCTCGTATACGAAGTATCCAAAGAGAAAGTATTGTAATCGTCAACAAATTCGAACTCGAGATGTTGACGAATCTCCACGTTTTAGACCTCCCCGAGTCCGAAAAACACAATTTGGGAATTATGTCTGTCTGTGAACACGATAACTCGAAAACTATGAGAGCTACGGGGATGAAATTTGGTATGTGGTCTTTACACATAATTTGTAGGTTTCTATCAAATTTTGGACAAAATCCGTCAACGGGAAGTCTGTCTGTATGTATGTTCGAAGTCATGCGAACACTATAACTCAAAAACTTGAATACCTAGATGGATAAAATTTGGTACACAGTTTTATCGTCATGAATGTAGGTCCGTATAAAATTTTGGCCCAAATCCGTCAAAGGGTTGACTGTCTGTCGGCCTGTTTAATTTACCATTGAAACCAATCCGCTGTCTCCACGCGCATGCGTACGGAAGAAATCGTCTGTGCTCGCGAAAGGAGCGATTACTTCAGTTTGTCCTTGAGACGGCAAGAGTGAAACCTAGCAGTGTGCGATAGATGCGTTTTAATCGGTACGCATCTCTTTGAATTCTTTACCTATATGTTTTTCAATCACTATAATGAAAAACCTTCCGATAGTTCGAATTTTTTTAGCCACGCGGGGGAAGGAGAAACGGCACCTTGTGGGGGAAGTATACGAAGAAGTTTAGGGGAGAACACTCCCGCTGGTTATGTAATGCATTATCTATAGAGTTCCAAAAAGTGGGCTTTTCATTTCAACATACCTTCACAGTGAATATTTTACAAAACAAATTTTCAAATCTTCAGGATCCTACTCACATAATCAAGATCGCTGTTAAACCGAAAATCGCGCTATTATATCTGGAATATCATTTATTTTATGAAGACATTCGCAAAGAACTGCAGATGTCTGTAGAGAACATTTTTACTTATACAATTTGCAGAATATGCGTTACATCGAGAACTCACATTTTTTTCTATGAATGGATACCTATATTGGCTTTAAATCTTAGTTTCTGTGCTAAAAATCTGAAAACTAACCAAAAATCTAATTTAATTGGTGAATAAATAAAATAAGCAGCGCATTCCACAGAATTATCATTCCACAAGGCTTCCTTTAATCGACAATTTCGTTGAATAGCTTAAGAAGAAAAATAGTTTGTTGGTCTGTATATATGCTTGATTTCAAATGGGTATTTTTAAAATAGCCGAAGGAGGGGAAGGTTGTTGTATGCGAGCCACTTAAGCATTTTTTTTAATTTGTACAGTGATAGAAAAATAATTTTAATAAAAAAAAGTAGTTTATTTATCCTAAAAAATACAATTGACTTTTGAAGAAATACACTTTAAAGTAGAAAAAGAAATAGGTTCTTGAAATTGTGTAATCGGTTCAATTAAAGAAATTGGTTTCTCAAATTGCACCACCAATTTCTTTAAGCAAAATTAAAGTAAACGTATTTTTTGATTCTCAAATCCAACCACACAATGTGTGAACTCAAGGACGACATTTTATGCACTGTGTCATTTCTTCGTTTTTGTTTCCTCACATATAACACGCAGTCTTAGTTTTCGTTTTATTTCAGCCATGTCTCAAATGTCCTTTTTATTCCGTCTTTTTGCTTTGATTTGTTCCATGTCCAATTTATGACGACTATCAGTTATTATAGTTGCTTTCTGGGTAATTACCTAAGTTCGTGATAATAGTCTCCTTGATTTGATTAGTCCAATCCAAATTGTATTCAATCGGAGCAAATTTTGGAAAAAAAAATCACCTAACTTTATATTCAAGCTATTTTAATGAAACATAAGTTATATCCAACCAAGTTTCCTGTCTGAGAATATAATAGTATATTTTTTAAATCAAGAAGGCTATTTAAATTAAAAGCTATTAATTTTTTGTAAAAATATTCAATTGATGATATCTAAATCACTCACTTGTTCACTATCACTTGTTCCCTAATTGTAGCGCTTTCTCTAATAAATTATGCCACAAGTCACATTTACATCGTTGCAACATACACGCTTAAACCAAACGAGCGAAAATCGCTCCGATGGAGCGATTTTTCGCTCCTTTCCGTACTTGAAAGTGCATCGTCCTTTCGGAGCGTTTTACAATCCTTCCGCGGAGCGAAATATTCGGAGCGAATTTCGCTCCTTTTTGTATTGAACGATTTCGCTCCTTTTCCATCAGTTTTTAATATTAAAAGGAGCGTGTTAAAAGAAATGCTCCTTTTTGAGCAATATTTTAAGCGATGAATTCGCTCTTTGTTGATTAATTTTTAATGTGAAAGGGAGCGTTTATGAAAGAACGCTCTTTTTTGGAAATGTTTTCATTACTCATTTCGATCCTTTTTGATTAATTTGTAACTTCATTCAGAGCGTTTAAAAGAAAAACGCTCTTTTTCTGGAAATGGTTTTATTAATTTCGCTCCTTTTGGATCAGTTTGTAAACTGATCACTTTTTTAAAAATGCTTTTAATATTGATTAATTATTAACCTTTTCTGAACGTTTAAAAGAAAACATTTTTTAAAGCAATAAAGAGACCAGTGACTTTGTAACTTATAAAGAGCATTATGAATAAATATTCCCCTTGAGGTAATAAAATGCCGCTTATTATTTTATCCTTGTAAAGATTTTTACTAAACAAAAACGGTCTTTTACCTTAGTTTCATCACTTCTGCTATTTTAAAAACTAGTAAGAAACAATTTGGGGGGGGGCGCCGGCTTCTTTTAATACCATCATTATTCTGTACAGTACAACAGATTTCTATAATGGAAACAATTGTAAACTATATAGCACGGTTTATAATAAATAATTTTTTAATAACCCATCTAAAAAAAAACTGCAGAAATTTTTTTTAAAATTTTCTTAAAAGATTTTTTGAAGACAGAAGAAATCTGTATTTTTTCTTCAATTTAATCGGCATAAAATTTTTCTCTATATATTCTGCAGATTTTTTGCAAGACAGCAAAAAATCGGCATTTTTTTCTTCAATGTAATCTGCAAAAAAATTTCTTATTATATTTTCCTCTAAATATTCTGCAGATTTTTTGAATACACAAAAAAAACTGCATTTTTTCTTCAATTTAATTTAATAAAATATGCAAAAAAAATCTTTATTTTTTCTTTAAATATCCTGTAGATTTTTTTAAGAATTTGCATTTTGTCTTCAATTTGCAGTTATTTAGCAATTTTCACAAAATCATTAAACTTGACCAATATCTTTTTTTTTTTTTCTTTTTGAAGATTTAACTGTATTCTCTAAATCTTCATTTCTCTAAATACATATTTTCCACCATATTCTCTAATATTGCAATTTTATTTTCCATTTATCCTTTAACAACATCTAAAGCACACAACACACGTTATTTGCATGAATTTTTCTCATTCTTTTACGAATTATAATTTTTAGAAAATATTAATTATAAGGCTTTTGAGTTTGCACCGAGTAGTAAAGTCTTGACAGACTGAGTCAGCTTAAAAAATATAATACAGGAGGGTGGCTACAGAAACTGTGAAAAAAATTTCCCTGACTAAACTTACAACATTTCCCTGATTTAAGGCTACTAATTATATTAGTTTCCTGGCTTTCTCCCTACTCAGAATCACTGTATGTGTACAATATACATTATTAAAAACACTTTTACCAGTTATTTAAAATGAAGAAAAAATATGAAATTTAATTTTTAAAAAATGGAATGAATATCCTAAAAAATCTATTAAAACGGTATATTACATTTCTTATATGTAAAGGAATATTGGAAATTTTAACAAAATACTTTGTTTCTAAAACTGCATAAGAATTCTAAGAAACATGAAAACTACTCTTTGGAACACAAGTTAAATTATATTAACAGTAAAGGTTATTACGATCTTTGCTCAAAACTTCAATAACTAATTAGTGCTCTTTGCATGAGTACCAGAATAACATGTTGGAACATAAATATAAAAATAGTATAATTATACGTACCTAATAATATATATTTTTGCAAAGATCTAAACAAGAGAAACTGCCAAAATATTACTTCAAATCTTTATTCTTTAACAAATCATAAGAAATTAATTGCTCTAATCAATAACTTATGCTTTTATAAATGAAGTTTTTTTTTATTCCATTTATTATTACAAATAATACTGCACATAAGATACTAATTTATAGATAACTCAAGTAACAAATAACAGCAGCACAGTATTTTTATACTTTTATTACAACATAAAAATACATTTTTACATAAATTCACTTAGTACAACCAAGTATTACACTTCCTACAATAACAACCAAGATGAAAAATGCTTAATGAAATAGAATCGAAGTGATGATAAATTACAGAATAAAAACTTATTGTAATATGTACCCAATAAAGATAATCAGAACTGCACATGGATTAAAAGCTTAAAATAAATTTGAAAAGAAAGAATATAAATGTGTTACAATTAAATTTAAAATTATTATACCATATTTACATGGAAGCAAAATGTAACCAACTGGAGTGTATAAATGTTATTGGTGTAAAGGCAGTTTTAAATACAGGTAAAACATAAGTAAAAAAAAAGATGTTACGAAAAACACTCTTGATTACACACCCCAAGCAAAATTTTTGACATTCATAAAAATATTACACACATTTTTATCTGCAAACTTTATACCTAAAATTAACAGTCTGAATTTTTAACTACATTTATACTCAATTGCACAAATCATTAGAAAACTACTTTCAAAAAAATGAAAAGCTTTCAATTTTCTACCAATTGCTGTCTGTGAGTGGGGTGGTATTTTGATAAAATCCAAACAAAAATATTACACACTAAACTAACAATCAAACATAGCTCTTTATTTTTTGACCAATAGCTGGATATTTTGGTCAAATTTATTTAACATTGCACACTTAAAAAAAACTGAGTCATAATATTTGCCTAGATGGCAGATGTTCATCTTGGACCTTTCCCAAAACAAATCCATTTTTCTATATAAAACAACTGTGATTACATTTTGGTAAAATTCTAACTAAAATTGGTTATTTATGTAGTTTTCCTTCATTACATAATGAAAAGAGAATTTACAACACTGTCCAGCAAAGAATGGCATCTATATTTTCGACAGAACTCTTGGCAGTGCTGCTTAATTTATATATAGCAGTATCCATGAAGTTTTCACCTATAAATCGAAAAAAGAATTTGAATTAGAAAAAATATTGAAAATATTCCTTTTAAATTGTTAAGAATTTTTTTTATTCCACAGAAAAAAAGTTAAATGCATAATTTAACCATAGCTTTTAAAATAATTCATTTTAAACAATAATGACTGAAAAATGTTTAGCCCAATGTATCTGAATAGGGCATAAGAGGGGAATTTGAACTACTGATTTCCTGAAACCTGCTAAATAAATTATTTAATTCAAAGAAAAATTTTGCAAATGATAGTGAAGGACATTGTTCAAACAGAATTTTTTAACAATTAGTTTTTGTTTCCATATAAACATTTAAAGTTAAAAATTTGCTGTAAATGTCTTTTACAAACTAGTAGTTTAATTATTCTCACATACAGAACAGTAAAAAAGGTTTTGAATAAACTGTTTGAAGAAATTATGGAATTAGGTCTTGACACATACTCCCCACACCATTCTATTGATTGTTGTCATTTTTAAGATGAGACACACATCCATTTGTTTCGCACACATATTTGCAAATTTTTAAACAATATTTAGCTTTTTGTTTTGAAGTATATCATAGGACCTCTGTTAACCTTAGATACCTGTTATATAAAAGTTACAGTAAGAATCTTTAGTTAGTAACCAAGCAATGGCTTGCAAAATTTTAAACTAAAGCAAAAGTTAACTCTTTATGAATGAGAGAAATAAAAGTATTCATAAAAAATTGTGCAATTTTTTTAGAATAAG
>BGPR01052748.1:0-10544 GCA_013235015.1 Araneus ventricosus
AAAGATTGTTCTGCTCTTTTTTTTCTAGTTTTGTAATGACCAAATCAGTCTTTATAACAAGAACGCTTTGCATAATCGTCTTCGAAATAACCGAACATCTCCACCATCGAATAAAACTACCTAGAAGAGATTAACGATATCCAGTGAGAAGTAGTGAAGACTTGAAAAAATGAAGCAAAAAATCATCGCAGATATGAAACATAACCGTATCTAACTCATCAATTCCCTGGCTGTCTCGAGGAATCCGTAGCAAATGAGATATGAAAAAAGATATGAATCGATATAGCGTGGTCAACATACATTATGGCATATTTATACAGTAGAAGAGCGGTCAATGGTTTTGCCTAATCGAAGATCATTTGCAGAATTTCTCTGACCGTGTTTTCTTTCTTCGTGCCGCGAATCACTTCTTCCATCCGCTTCAGAGATTATCCGGAAGTAAGATTCGATACTCTAACTAAGCCAGGGTTGCCGGATCAAAATAGCAAAATAAGGCCAAATCTTCTTAAAAGTAAGACCAAAAAAGGCCAAATCTGACAAATTGATTGAAAAAGTCATTTGCTATTAGAAAAACAGCTATTCTTCATGAAAACGAATCCCACTTGATAGGCATATGTATAATGTTGTATTATTAAACTAAAATTGAGATGAAAAAAATTAAAAACATCCTTGTTCTATTCAGGAGCTATTTCTTTGAGAACTTATTATATATCTTTTGAAATGTGTAATATCAAAAATTTATTAAAAAACAATAGAATAAGTAATTAAAAATTGTTCTAAAAGTCATTAACGAAAATTAAGCCAAAAAAAGGCCATAAATAAAAATTCCCAAGACCAAGGGCTTTGAAAAAAGGGCTTATAAACGCCAATATGGCAACCCTGAACTGAGCAGAAGTAAGATGGCCGGCGAAATAAAATATAATTATTGAATTTATTTTTATACCATAAAAAATTTCATTTTCGTGTTTAACCTCCGAATACGGTATACAGGGTATCTAGTCTAAACGTAGCCCAGTTGTTGATTTCTAGACTATTACTGACAGGTGTATAATTCCAGTTGAAAAACATGTTTTAAATAATGTAAGGAATTATATTTAATGTTATTTGGGGCAATAAATGAAATGCTGAAAAATTACGAAATCTAAAATTTAATAGTCTCTGGTCCTATTAGTCATATTTAGTAAAATGTTCTTGTTACACTAATATTCTAAACAAAAAAATCACTCTTTTGCTGTTAAAACTGACTGAGTTATGGAGCTAGACTTTTACAACTTTAAACCCATCAGTGGCATGTCGAGGAAGCGACGTTCGTTAATTAAAGGATCTTCCTCGAAGTGACCATTGAAATTGTCTAAAATCGTCTAAATTAGTGATATTCAAAGATTCATAACTGAGTCAGTTTCAGTCGCAGAAGAAATGAACATTTTTAGCTTTAAATGTTGGTGTGTCTCAAATATTTTACTAAATATGACTAATAGGAGCTGATGACAGTATAAAAACTTAGACATTGGAATTTTTTCAGCAGTACATTTATTGACCGAAAAAGCATAAAATGCAACCCTTTACGTCAATTCCGAAAGCCTAATTATTTTGATCTTTTAGCTGTCAGATTAGAAAACTTAGCTTTTAAAGTAAGTGAATCGATCTTTTTTATATTTAATTATATCTCTAAAATCTTAAGAATACTTTAAACATGATTGTTTATGAAAATATACTTATAAATAGGAGCTATCTGCTTCTGAACTGAACATGAAAAACGGAAAAAGACATTTGCGCCGCTAGGAGTGTTAAAGCGTTTTTCCAGATGGAAATATATGCTTATCTCTAATAGTTTTGAAATTAACTAGTGGGCGAGGATTAGAATGAACGCTCTGAATAATTGGCTCTTTGACCTGCCCTTACGGACAAGCAAATTTCGGCCACTGACAGTTCCGCAGAAAGCCAGGATAGTCGATATTCGAAGTACAACACGCATTTAAGTTAAAACGAAACAAATTCCAACAGGTGTCGGTTCGGTGGGCAACAGAAGGCAGGCCATGACCCACCTCAGCATACAATCAATTGCTAGTATGGACCAGTTTCATTTAATAAAATGAAAATGGCAGGTTTTAATTCAAGGTATTCTGCTTCATTAAATATATATCAAAATTAAGCAATCTTACCTATAAAAGTACTAAAGTTAACGATTAATATTTACTCCTATATGCACACTTTCTTGATTAATAATAAAAACAACAAAATAAAACGGAATAGCAAAAATAATAAATAAAAAAAACAGGACGCCAGAAAATAACAAGCAAAAAATAATCATAAAACATACTAAAACAGTTGCAGCTAGTATACATGAATGAGTCATTCAGTTGAATTTTGTGGATTAATTAAAACTCACTTGCATATTTGCTCTGTTATTGTGGAAAGGAGTTGTGAAATGGAGATTTTCCAATTTACAATCGTGATGACACAAAATATGCAAGGACTCTAAATCATTAGCAAAAGATATTTCTCAACTGGCAACTGTTACCCGAGAACATCGAGAGATAATTCTAGTAGAGTAGTAAGTCTAAATAGAGCCGAGGTCATGGTATTAATTTTCCAACCCCCTCGGTATATTCGGCCTTAAAAAGTGAAATAGTTGCACTACCATTTTCTTGTCATGGTCTAAAATGGCCTACATGCTTCCCTTTCCTATCCCCCCTCCCGTCATTATGTCACTGCGAAATTTCCAATACTTCTCCCAGAAAAGTATTAAGAAATGTTATGGACTTTTACTTCAGATCTGAAAACATTTTCCCAGTGTTTTCACCCTTATTTTATTGACTCTCTAAAATTGAACGCCCAATTCCTAGAAGAATTTTTCTAGTCAAGAAAGAAGAAATTATACTGCGTTAATTGTGGACATAATGTAAGAGTTCCTATCACTCAGATTGTCATTTACTTTTTTGCAGTGTAGGTAGTTCAAACGCAAATAATGCTTTATGTGCCTGCATATCTAATAATTAGGAAATTTAATAATTTATTATTTCTAATTGCTTCATATCAGTTGCTTCATTTGTATTTCCAAAAAGTAGGAAAAGACTTCATTAATAATATTCAGTCTATAAAAATATTATCTTAAATGTCATGTCATTACTCTAAATCTAGGGTGTTTACGGTTCAGAAAACGTAAAAGTTTGTAACATTTTTTAAATAAAGATTTCGTGGAGGAAAATATCAGATCGTTACTAAGATATGTGACCAAATTAAAACAATCAAAAGTGTAAGCTAGTTTTTTGGGAAAGCAGTTTAAAAATACATTTCCAACATGGAACTTGAGAAATAAAGTTTAGGAGAAACTTAATCTTATTAAAAATACGCGGGGAAAAATGTAAGTCTCAGAACTGAATTTGAAAGAAGGTTTGAAGATTTTAAATCCTTGGAAGAAAAGAGTTTTTTTTGTTGTTTTCTTCGATTTTCTCTATAGATGTAAAATATCTAATGACATGCAATTGGAGATAATCGAGATCCAATGCTATTCAGATTTGAATGTAGAATTCAATGAAGTTGGAATGCCTGAATTTTGCAAATATATACTAGAAAAGGTTTGAAAACGCTCGAAAACTGACACATAAAATTATTTCGATACAAACAATTATTTTTACTTTTAAAAAATAAATTCCCTGACAAATACAAAATTAATGGCATTCAACTTTTATCAGTTTTGAAATTAATTACTGGGGACAAGATATCCTTGAAGTAAGAAGGATGGTAGCAGAGAGGAGATGCCAAGTGTCACGAAGAAAACATTTTCTTTACCTTTATTATTGTTCTTTTTTATAACGTGTTTTCGAAATAAATATACTTTTCCATAAAATTCGTTCTTCTTTTTGGACCAAATAAATTTAGACGTTGTTTACTTGTTCTGTGCTATTATCTAAGTTTGACACCGTTGCTCTGAATAAAATCTTCGTAAACTTTGTTCTTACAAAACACTTACATTTAACTCCAATTGCTTCATGCTTGTAAAGATGGAATGTCTTAATTGGTTTTCGCACTCTTCCTGATATGCTAAAGGTTTGAAATTTTCTAATCTTTTGTTTTCTCGATGATAATACACTATTTTAATAAACTTAATATTAGTTAATCGTTAATTAAATTAAAGTTTGATTTTATTCCAGTGGCGGCACCTGATAGTGAGTTTGAGAAAAAAAGACTGCTATTTAATACAATAATAAAAGCGTGTTTTTAAAAATTGTTTTAAATTCAATTTATTTTTGATTAAAAAGGTGTTTGCGAATTCATATGAGGGCGAAACATTTATGCCTACGTATTGTGTACATCTGTATGAAAACAATTTGGAGAATTTTAAATAAAATCATTAATATATGCCCTTTTTGATTAAATGATGGAAATATTTTAGTTTGTATATTTTAATTAACAGTATCTATTAATTAATTATTGTTTAATAAATATATTTCAAAATGAAATTTATTAATTTATTTTTCCGTCATTTCTTACACACAATTATATAATTTTCACCGTAAAATATAAAACCTTGTAGTATAATGTCAACTACCTTCTTTCAACACCGAGAATATCCATAAAAAACCCTAAGTCTCGTTTCATATAATTTTTTTCTTGAACTAGTCTAAATCGAGACTTCTAAAGCTTCTTACTTTATTGCGTTTAAACATGTTTGTAACATTATTCGTGTACGGATATGTTATCCGCGATCTAAAAAATGTTTATGTCAACTGGAATGTAAATAAATAAAATTGATAAATAATTTCAAATTATTTAATATTTTAATTATAATATATTTTACTAATTAACTTTTGAGTAATTAATACTTAATGAATTAATATTTTAATAAAATGATCTTTTAATAATTGAAATCGGAAAAATAAACAAAAACAAATATAAAACAGCAGGAAAAAATACAAGATGAGTGTGTAAATTGTTTTTGTTCACTATTACTAAAGAATTAGCAATGAATTTAGTCAGATTTTTCTCGACTCAAAATGCGAATCGAGACACACGGCTTAACACATTCGCCGTGACATACAAATTAGATTCCAGCTCAAGAAAAGAACTGGTAACTTTGCTTGCTCTAGACAATTTATATACCAAAAAAGAAAGAAAGTGAACACATGTCTAACATGTCCAACTTATCTAAACTAGAATGCAAGTCAAATTCAAATGCACAACAAACTTTCTTGTAAGACAAATTATCTCGTCCCTAGGAGTGAATGTGTAAAGGAATCTTGCTTTCCGATTTGCTAGATTAAAGGCCTATTTATGAAGCTTCACAAAAGCTATTTATGCCTTTAACTGTGAAGATATCTCTACTATACTTCAAAATATAAGATATGATAAGTTAGATCATATCTTATATTTTGAAAATGTGTTGCATTGATTCAACTAAGAGCCCACAGAACACTTGAGATGTTTATGTACTTCCCTTCATATTTGTATCGAATTATAGCGTCTATGAATGACTTCATCTTAGATTAAAAGTTTAAAAATACGATAATTCGATTCACATGAACCACAGTTAAGGGCGGATCTTATAATTTTCATCCTTGGTCAGATAACGAGGACAACATCTGAGCAGGCTCTCCACTAGCGTGAAGATATTTTTCAACAATGGCAAAATTAGTTCGAATTCCGCGTACATGTGCGATGGATTTTCTGTGGAATAGAGTTTTGAACTGGTGGTCCTCCGAGCTTCAATTAATAGGATACCACTATCCTGACATCTTGTTCTAAATTATCAGAGTATAATATGGCAATCTGGTACAATTATGAAAAATGTTTTATGTGTTTTAAATATTTTATGTGTTTTAAATATTATCGTTTCAAACTTCTGTTGATGCAATCACTTGAGGCCGTTGCTTTTGTACGCTTAAAGATGTATTGTCATCGTTTTTGTCTAAATCTGCTGTTTATTATCTATACTTTTTTTCTTTCTTCTCATTTAATTTTAATTTTTGTTTAGTTTATCTAATTTTTGTTTCTGTATTATATTATAAATAGCTGCATTTGCGCCTTTATATATAATACTATGAATTTTTATTAATGTTTCATTAATTAATTTAATCAATTTATAAATTTGTCAATTTATAACTGTACAATTATGAAGCTACTCAAAGGTTATTTAGTGACAGATATCGTAATTTTAAGCCTTGGTCAGATGACGAAGACAACATCTGAGTATTAGGGTGGGCCGAAAAACACTTTTTTTCGAAATCGCTATTCTAATAGTGCGGAAAG
The DNA here is from genome assembly GCA_013235015.1 of Araneus ventricosus. Lineage (NCBI taxonomy): Eukaryota > Metazoa > Arthropoda > Arachnida > Araneae > Araneidae > Araneus > Araneus ventricosus. The sequence continues at coordinate 6,250 of BGPR01052748.1, forward strand.
GGTTCTCTCTGGGTTCAATAAACACGGTGTAAAGTATTTTTTGATTGGATAATATCTTCTGCCCCCGCATTGCACTTAGATTTTGGAAATTTGGTAAAAAATGGCAATTTTTACTCGGCGTAGGAAACATATTTATTTTTCAATATTGATATTCTAATAGTGCGGAAGAGGTGCCCACTGGGTTTAATAAGAAAGGTGTAAAATACTTTTTCTATCGAATAATAACTTCTGTTCCCGCATCGCAATTGAAATTTTGCAATTTTTGAAGAAAAGTGCACTTTTTTATGTGTTATAGAAATAAATCAAGCATGAAAAATAGATGGGTGCAAACACTGTTTATTGCTGTATTGTATTGTACAATTGATTATATTGTCTGAAAATTATTAAATAATCGCTGAGTCACAATATATTAATATAATATTTGTTAAGAATATTGTAACCATAGAATGTTATGACATGCCAATACCAAAAGTTTACTTACACTTAATCAGCAGGAAGAGGCTTGAAATCAGCCGTATTTTCCAATTCAGGCATAATTGATCGGGGAAAGAATGTGGATCTAATGAACCCGTCTCTATTTTGAAACCCATAAACCTTAGCGGATGCGTCTGCCACTTACTTGACACACCGTTCCACTGCCTGTGTGTGACATGGGAAGTGAACAAGTCCCATCCTGGATTTTTCTTATCACGCACAATGTAACTAAATACAGCAGTGGATATATCACGGAGGATTGGTAGAGAAGTAATAGTAATTGAACCGATTTACACGGGATTTCCATCCGGTATTAACAGATGTGCCGTCACAGTCAATTACCAGAAGCTGAGACAGATCTTGTGTGATCCCTTCAAAATATCCGATAATAGTAGCGGGAATCTGTTTTACGGTGCCAAATGATGGGCTCAAATGAGTAATGTAACGTAAACCCGGTTCTTCAATAAGAGATAAATGTTCATCTTTTGTTTTTCTCGTGTATCTTTTAGTATCTACTCTCTCCAATATCAATGTAGAATCTTTAAGACCATCGAAATACAGCCCCTTCAACGGTAATACCTGAGCTTCATTTAAAGCTTGAAACTTGAAGCTTTTTCCCTTCGCAGCTTGTTATTGTCAACCACCAAATCCGAGTTATTGCTAGTTATGGGACCGACATCGTGAAGAATACTTGAAGCAATTGCAGCCACAGCCCGGTCCGAGACTCCAAACCTGTCGCCAAAAACAGCAGTTGAAGGGAGGCCAAGCCGCATTTGTGATGATTTAGATATAAACGGAGTTAATTGTTTGTGCTTAGGATCAGTAAGAAAGATTAAACGGTTTGATGTCGATGGTTTGTAAGTGACCAGATTTAAATCTACCTCGAATATATCTGAAGAACAATCCGTTTCTTCATCTTCATAATCTACATACCCTGAATTAGGAGTTGTTTGTGTATGATTTAAATATAAATTGTGAGCCTGTCTATCAGCAACATTCTTAAGTCGTTTCGTTTCATTAATGTCAAGCGAGCCGATGTAAATAAGTCTCGTTGTCCATTGATCTTTCAGGAAATTATGCTCATTTCGAGGTAATTTTTTAGTACGTTCGCATGTGCAATCTTCAAAAGTAATACATTTGCCGACCGCAATGTCAAATAACTTTGCGCATGCTTCTTGTCGAAATGCTTTGATCTTTGTTTGGAAAGCCTAACTAGTATTATCTATTTTGTAAGACTTCTTAAAATTGTTATCTTTTCCATGGTAGGTATGGATCATTTGCAGTACTCGAGAATTGGTCACAATGGGAATGGCAGTGCTTGCTTTTGCTCATACAGACTCAATATTAGTTGCAATATTTTCCGAAATTCTCGAGAAACTGGGTTCTTTGTTTCCAGTTTTGGATGCAAAATTTAATCCCTCAAAGAAGCAGCAACGTAGCATATATTCGTATGTAGGAAGATTTATTTGAGATATATCTTCGGGGCTTCCAAATATTGGACATTTAAATTTGTTCCGCTTACTGATTTTTGATGTAATGTCTATTAACAAATCAATCAAACCAAAAGAACGAAGAACCTAATTTAAAAACTCACATACAATTTCTATTTCGTAGCGTGAACTAGTAGCATAAGGCACAACGAGGTCTTTTCCCAAGACGCGCGAGCACACAGGTAAACCCCCCAAATGACTCAGTAGCACCACACGACACGACAATACGGAGAATGAAATCCCCAGAACATTGCGAACAAGTGCCAAGGAATGTGAACCTCCCCCTCCCCTCCTTTCACTTCCTGTATGAAAAGACAAAAAAATGCACTTTTCTTCAAAAATTGCAAAATTTCAATTGCGATGCGGGAACAAAAGTTATTATTCGATCGAAAAAGTATTTTACACCTTTCTTATTAAACCCAGTGGGCACCTTTTCCGCACTATTAAAATAGCAATACTGAAAAATAATTACATTTCCTACGCTGAGTAAAAATTGCCAATTTTTACCCAAATTTCCAAAATCCAAGTGCGATGTGGGGGCAGAAGATAGTATCCAATCAAAAAATATTTTACACCGTGTTTATTGAACCCAGAGAGAGCCCTTTTCGCACTATTAGAATAGCGATTTCGAAAAAAAGTGTTTTTCGGCCCACCCTACTGAGTAGGCCCCGTACTAACATGAGAATATTTGAAACACAATTGCACATTTAGTGCCCATTAGGAGGACAGCTGCAATGGATGTGGAATCGAGTTTTAGACTCGCGATCCTCCGAACTCAAATCTGAACATTTATCAATAGAATACCGATATCCAGGCATCTTGTTTTAAGCTATCAGAGTACAATTTGGCAATCTGGTCCATTTAAGAAGCCACAGAAATGGTATTTTGGGAATCATAACTTTGAACCCTAATCAGATGAGGAAGAAATCATCTGAGCAAGCTTCCCACTAGCGTATTTACTATGTTTAACGCACATCGTAAGATTAGGATCCACTTAGCCCACATATGCGATGGTTCTTCTGAGAAATCTAGTTTTACACACTCGATCCTCCGAAGATGAACCTGTAGCTCTATCAATAGGACACCAATTCCAGTCATCTTGTTTTAAATGATCAAAGCACAATTTGAAAATCTGGTGTTTAATTCACACTTTACAGTAAATGTGGCAATATTAACCTTTTCTACCGCCGTGGGCAGTTTACTTCCCATCAAATTCATCAATTTTTATACATCGATGGTAAGTTATTTTTTCATCGTTGATAAGAGCTCCTATCTTTCAACAACTTCATAAATCACAGGAAATATTAATGAAACACTTCGACCACATAATGAGGTTTTAACAATCAAATTATTTATTGCTGACATTTTTTTTGAGATAGTAATGAGCCAATATCTAACGCTGAAAAAAATTTGGCGTGAGTTCTCGACAACTTTTTCAGTGAAAAACATACCTAGATGTTCCAGTTTCTTAATTCAAACCATAATAAAATATCTTGACTCGGTAATTAATTATTAATTGATCAAATTAATTAACAAAAAGTTTATGCCATCCAATAATCTAAACGAATTTCTTTTCCTTAATTAATCTGAATCTCAAAGTTATTTCATAATAACATTGCTAGAAGAAAATGGCCCTTGAATGGGGTTAAGTATCAAAATAATACAGGGCATTTTTAAAATATGTACTGTCATCCAAATGAAACATACCATTCAATCAAATTTTATTGATCAAGATGAGAAAATATACTGAAATATTCGTTGTATCTTGAAATAGTTGTTGCTAACACAAATCCACAACTATAAAAAGTCTTATACGCAAACTCACTACTGCCATAAGATAGTCAAACTGTACTTTTATTCAGAATAAGCTGTCCTTCTCCATAAAAAGCGGAAGACTCCTCCCCAACAGTAACAGGTTAAAGCCAGCACTCAACAGAAACAGGACCTCGATATTCCCTTCAAAATACTCATCCCTCAGTTTTTACGACATGCCATTGCACTGGAGATAGAAAATTTTACGACTTCCCTGGCTTATGTCTTCGAGTTCCGATTGAATAGCCCCTTCCTCTGATTTCATGAATTTATTCATACGATATGAAAACTTATTTGAATAGGGGGGGGGAGTCGAAATGGCGAAGTGAAAAAGCGAGCATCATCACTGAATTATTGTTCGGTTAGTTTGCTAACATAACCATCGAAATCGAGAGGGAGTTCTGTTTATTGCGGCGGATGAAATGTTTTGCGGGTGGAATATGAAATACCAGCTGGAGTTATGAATTTGGTAAAGGAATTTATTTTTCCCATGCAGAGGTGGATCTTCGCGTATTTTAT
>BGPR01052749.1:0-10544 GCA_013235015.1 Araneus ventricosus
ATAAAATACGCGAAGATCCACCTCTGCATGGGAAAAATAAATTCCTTTACCAAATTCATAACTCCAGCTGGTATTTCATATTCCACCCGCAAAACATTTCATCCGCCGCAATAAACAGAACTCCCTCTCGATTTCGATGGTTATGTTAGCAAACTAACCGAACAATAATTCAGTGATGATGCTCGCTTTTTCACTTCGCCATTTCGACTCCCCCCCCCTATTCAAATAAGTTTTCATATCGTATGAATAAATTCATGAAATCAGAGGAAGGGGCTATTCAATCGGAACTCGAAGACATAAGCCAGGGAAGTCGTAAAATTTTCTATCTCCAGTGCAATGGCATGTCGTAAAAACTGAGGGATGAGTATTTTGAAGGGAATATCGAGGTCCTGTTTCTGTTGAGTGCTGGCTTTAACCTGTTACTGTTGGGGAGGAGTCTTCCGCTTTTTATGGAGAAGGACAGCTTATTCTGAATAAAAGTACAGTTTGACTATCTTATGGCAGTAGTGAGTTTGCGTATAAGACTTTTTATAGTTGTGGATTTGTGTTAGCAACAACTATTTCAAGATACAACGAATATTTCAGTATATTTTCTCATCTTGATCAATAAAATTTGATTGAATGGTATGTTTCATTTGGATGACAGTACATATTTTAAAAATGCCCTGTATTATTTTGATACTTAACCCCATTCAAGGGCCATTTTCTTCTAGCAATGTTATTATGAAATAACTTTGAGATTCAGATTAATTAAGGAAAAGAAATTCGTTTAGATTATTGGATGGCATAAACTTTTTGTTAATTAATTTGATCAATTAATAATTAATTACCGAGTCAAGATATTTTATTATGGTTTGAATTAAGAAACTGGAACATCTAGGTATGTTTTTCACTGAAAAAGTTGTCGAGAACTCACGCCAAATTTTTTTCAGCGTTAGATATTGGCTCATTACTATCTCAAAAAAAATGTCAGCAATAAATAATTTGATTGTTAAAACCTCATTATGTGGTCGAAGTGTTTCATTAATATTTCCTGTGATTTATGAAGTTGTTGAAAGATAGGAGCTCTTATCAACGATGAAAAAATAACTTACCATCGATGTATAAAAATTGATGAATTTGATGGGAAGTAAACTGCCCACGGCGGTAGAAAAGGTTAATATTGCCACATTTACTGTAAAGTGTGAATTAAACACCAGATTTTCAAATTGTGCTTTGATCATTTAAAACAAGATGACTGGAATTGGTGTCCTATTGATAGAGCTACAGGTTCATCTTCGGAGGATCGAGTGTGTAAAACTAGATTTCTCAGAAGAACCATCGCATATGTGGGCTAAGTGGATCCTAATCTTACGATGTGCGTTAAACATAGTAAATACGCTAGTGGGAAGCTTGCTCAGATGATTTCTTCCTCATCTGATTAGGGTTCAAAGTTATGATTCCCAAAATACCATTTCTGTGGCTTCTTAAATGGACCAGATTGCCAAATTGTACTCTGATAGCTTAAAACAAGATGCCTGGATATCGGTATTCTATTGATAAATGTTCAGATTTGAGTTCGGAGGATCGCGAGTCTAAAACTCGATTCCACATCCATTGCAGCTGTCCTCCTAATGGGCACTAAATGTGCAATTGTGTTTCAAATATTCTCATGTTAGTACGGGGCCTACTCAGTAGGGTGGGCCGAAAAACACTTTTTTTCGAAATCGCTATTCTAATAGTGCGAAAAGGGCTCTCTCTGGGTTCAATAAACACGGTGTAAAATATTTTTTGATTGGATACTATCTTCTGCCCCCACATCGCACTTGGATTTTGGAAATTTGGGTAAAAATTGGCAATTTTTACTCAGCGTAGGAAATGTAATTATTTTTCAGTATTGCTATTTTAATAGTGCGGAAAAGGTGCCCACTGGGTTTAATAAGAAAGGTGTAAAATACTTTTTCGATCGAATAATAACTTTTGTTCCCGCATCGCAATTGAAATTTTGCAATTTTTGAAGAAAAGTGCATTTTTTTGTCTTTTCATACAGGAAGTGAAAGGAGGGGAGGGGGAGGTTCACATTCCTTGGCACTTGTTCGCAATGTTCTGGGGATTTCATTCTCCGTATTGTCGTGTCGTGTGGTGCTACTGAGTCATTTGGGGGGTTTACCTGTGTGCTCGCGCGTCTTGGGAAAAGACCTCGTTGTGCCTTATGCTACTAGTTCACGCTACGAAATAGAAATTGTATGTGAGTTTTTAAATTAGGTTCTTCGTTCTTTTGGTTTGATTGATTTGTTAATAGACATTACATCAAAAATCAGTAAGCGGAACAAATTTAAATGTCCAATATTTGGAAGCCCCGAAGATATATCTCAAATAAATCTTCCTACATACGAATATATGCTACGTTGCTGCTTCTTTGAGGGATTAAATTTTGCATCCAAAACTGGAAACAAAGAACCCAGTTTCTCGAGAATTTCGGAAAATATTGCAACTAATATTGAGTCTGTATGAGCAAAAGCAAGCACTGCCATTCCCATTGTGACCAATTCTCGAGTACTGCAAATGATCCATACCTACCATGGAAAAGATAACAATTTTAAGAAGTCTTACAAAATAGATAATACTAGTTAGGCTTTCCAAACAAAGATCAAAGCATTTCGACAAGAAGCATGCGCAAAGTTATTTGACATTGCGGTCGGCAAATGTATTACTTTTGAAGATTGCACATGCGAACGTACTAAAAAATTACCTCGAAATGAGCATAATTTCCTGAAAGATCAATGGACAACGAGACTTATTTACATCGGCTCGCTTGACATTAATGAAACGAAACGACTTAAGAATGTTGCTGATAGACAGGCTCACAATTTATATTTAAATCATACACAAACAACTCCTAATTCAGGGTATGTAGATTATGAAGATGAAGAAACGGATTGTTCTTCAGATATATTCGAGGTAGATTTAAATCTGGTCACTTACAAACCATCGACATCAAACCGTTTAATCTTTCTTACTGATCCTAAGCACAAACAATTAACTCCGTTTATATCTAAATCATCACAAATGCGGCTTGGCCTCCCTTCAACTGCTGTTTTTGGCGACAGGTTTGGAGTCTCGGACCGGGCTGTGGCTGCAATTGCTTCAAGTATTCTTCACGATGTCGGTCCCATAACTAGCAATAACTCGGATTTGGTGGTTGACAATAACAAGCTGCGAAGGGAAAAAGCTTCAAGTTTCAAGCTTTAAATGAAGCTCAGGTATTACCGTTGAAGGGGCTGTATTTCGATGGTCTTAAAGATTCTACATTGATATTGGAGAGAGTAGATACTAAAAGATACACGAGAAAAACAAAAGATGAACATTTATCTCTTATTGAAGAACCGGGTTTACGTTACATTACTCATTTGAGCCCATCATTTGGCACCGTAAAACAGATTCCCGCTACTATTATCGGATATTTTGAAGGGATCACACAAGATCTGTCTCAGCTTCTGGTAATTGACTGTGACGGCACATCTGTTAATACCGGATGGAAATCCCGTGTAAATCGGTTCAATTACTATTACTTCTCTACCAATCCTCCGTGATATATCCACTGCTGTATTTAGTTACATTGTGCGTGATAAGAAAAATCCAGGATGGGACTTGTTCACTTCCCATGTCACACACAGGCAGTGGAACGGTGTGTCAAGTAAGTGGCAGACGCATCCGCTAAGGTTTATGGGTTTCAAAATAGAGACGGGTTCATTAGATCCACATTCTTTCCCCGATCAATTATGCCTGAATTGGAAAATACGGCTGATTTCAAGCCTCTTCCTGCTGATTAAGTGTAAGTAAACTTTTGGTATTGGCATGTCATAACATTCTATGGTTACAATATTCTTAACAAATATTATATTAATATATTGTGACTCAGCGATTATTTAATAATTTTCAGACAATATAATCAATTGTACAATACAATACAGCAATAAACAGTGTTTGCACCCATCTATTTTTCATGCTTGATTTATTTCTATAACACATAAAAAAGTGCACTTTTCTTCAAAAATTGCAAAATTTCAATTGCGATGCGGGAACAGAAGTTATTATTCGATAGAAAAAGTATTTTACACCTTTCTTATTAAACCCAGTGGGCACCTCTTCCGCACTATTAGAATATCAATATTGAAAAATAAATATGTTTCCTACGCCGAGTAAAAATTGCCATTTTTTACCAAATTTCCAAAATCTAAGTGCAATGCGGGGGCAGAAGATATTATCCAATCAAAAAATACTTTACACCGTGTTTATTGAACCCAGAGAGAACCCTTTCCGCACTATTAGAATAGCGATTTCGAAAAAAAGTGTTTTTCGGCCCACCCTAATACTCAGATGTTGTCTTCGTCATCTGACCAAGGCTTAAAATTACGATATCTGTCACTAAATAACCTTTGAGTAGCTTCATAATTGTACAGTTATAAATTGACAAATTTATAAATTGATTAAATTAATTAATGAAACATTAATAAAAATTCATAGTATTATATATAAAGGCGCAAATGCAGCTATTTATAATATAATACAGAAACAAAAATTAGATAAACTAAACAAAAATTAAAATTAAATGAGAAGAAAGAAAAAAAGTATAGATAATAAACAGCAGATTTAGACAAAAACGATGACAATACATCTTTAAGCGTACAAAAGCAACGGCCTCAAGTGATTGCATCAACAGAAGTTTGAAACGATAATATTTAAAACACATAAAATATTTAAAACACATAAAACATTTTTCATAATTGTACCAGATTGCCATATTATACTCTGATAATTTAGAACAAGATGTCAGGATAGTGGTATCCTATTAATTGAAGCTCGGAGGACCACCAGTTCAAAACTCTATTCCACAGAAAATCCATCGCACATGTACGCGGAATTCGAACTAATTTTGCCATTGTTGAAAAATATCTTCACGCTAGTGGAGAGCCTGCTCAGATGTTGTCCTCGTTATCTGACCAAGGATGAAAATTATAAGATCCGCCCTTAACTGTGGTTCATGTGAATCGAATTATCGTATTTTTAAACTTTTAATCTAAGATGAAGTCATTCATAGACGCTATAATTCGATACAAATATGAAGGGAAGTACATAAACATCTCAAGTGTTCTGTGGGCTCTTAGTTGAATCAATGCAACACATTTTCAAAATATAAGATATGATCTAACTTATCATATCTTATATTTTGAAGTATAGTAGAGATATCTTCACAGTTAAAGGCATAAATAGCTTTTGTGAAGCTTCATAAATAGGCCTTTAATCTAGCAAATCGGAAAGCAAGATTCCTTTACACATTCACTCCTAGGGACGAGATAATTTGTCTTACAAGAAAGTTTGTTGTGCATTTGAATTTGACTTGCATTCTAGTTTAGATAAGTTGGACATGTTAGACATGTGTTCACTTTCTTTCTTTTTTGGTATATAAATTGTCTAGAGCAAGCAAAGTTACCAGTTCTTTTCTTGAGCTGGAATCTAATTTGTATGTCACGGCGAATGTGTTAAGCCGTGTGTCTCGATTCGCATTTTGAGTCGAGAAAAATCTGACTAAATTCATTGCTAATTCTTTAGTAATAGTGAACAAAAACAATTTACACACTCATCTTGTATTTTTTCCTGCTGTTTTATATTTGTTTTTGTTTATTTTTCCGATTTCAATTATTAAAAGATCATTTTATTAAAATATTAATTCATTAAGTATTAATTACTCAAAAGTTAATTAGTAAAATATATTATAATTAAAATATTAAATAATTTGAAATTATTTATCAATTTTATTTATTTACATTCCAGTTGACATAAACATTTTTTAGATCGCGGATAACATATCCGTACACGAATAATGTTACAAACATGTTTAAACGCAATAAAGTAAGAAGCTTTAGAAGTCTCGATTTAGACTAGTTCAAGAAAAAAATTATATGAAACGAGACTTAGGGTTTTTTATGGATATTCTCGGTGTTGAAAGAAGGTAGTTGACATTATACTACAAGGTTTTATATTTTACGGTGAAAATTATATAATTGTGTGTAAGAAATGACGGAAAAATAAATTAATAAATTTCATTTTGAAATATATTTATTAAACAATAATTAATTAATAGATACTGTTAATTAAAATATACAAACTAAAATATTTCCATCATTTAATCAAAAAGGGCATATATTAATGATTTTATTTAAAATTCTCCAAATTGTTTTCATACAGATGTACACAATACGTAGGCATAAATGTTTCGCCCTCATATGAATTCGCAAACACCTTTTTAATCAAAAATAAATTGAATTTAAAACAATTTTTAAAAACACGCTTTTATTATTGTATTAAATAGCAGTCTTTTTTTCTCAAACTCACTATCAGGTGCCGCCACTGGAATAAAATCAAACTTTAATTTAATTAACGATTAACTAATATTAAGTTTATTAAAATAGTGTATTATCATCGAGAAAACAAAAGATTAGAAAATTTCAAACCTTTAGCATATCAGGAAGAGTGCGAAAACCAATTAAGACATTCCATCTTTACAAGCATGAAGCAATTGGAGTTAAATGTAAGTGTTTTGTAAGAACAAAGTTTACGAAGATTTTATTCAGAGCAACGGTGTCAAACTTAGATAATAGCACAGAACAAGTAAACAACGTCTAAATTTATTTGGTCCAAAAAGAAGAACGAATTTTATGGAAAAGTATATTTATTTCGAAAACACGTTATAAAAAAGAACAATAATAAAGGTAAAGAAAATGTTTTCTTCGTGACACTTGGCATCTCCTCTCTGCTACCATCCTTCTTACTTCAAGGATATCTTGTCCCCAGTAATTAATTTCAAAACTGATAAAAGTTGAATGCCATTAATTTTGTATTTGTCAGGGAATTTATTTTTTAAAAGTAAAAATAATTGTTTGTATCGAAATAATTTTATGTGTCAGTTTTCGAGCGTTTTCAAACCTTTTCTAGTATATATTTGCAAAATTCAGGCATTCCAACTTCATTGAATTCTACATTCAAATCTGAATAGCATTGGATCTCGATTATCTCCAATTGCATGTCATTAGATATTTTACATCTATAGAGAAAATCGAAGAAAACAACAAAAAAAACTCTTTTCTTCCAAGGATTTAAAATCTTCAAACCTTCTTTCAAATTCAGTTCTGAGACTTACATTTTTCCCCGCGTATTTTTAATAAGATTAAGTTTCTCCTAAACTTTATTTCTCAAGTTCCATGTTGGAAATGTATTTTTAAACTGCTTTCCCAAAAAACTAGCTTACACTTTTGATTGTTTTAATTTGGTCACATATCTTAGTAACGATCTGATATTTTCCTCCACGAAATCTTTATTTAAAAAATGTTACAAACTTTTACGTTTTCTGAACCGTAAACACCCTAGATTTAGAGTAATGACATGACATTTAAGATAATATTTTTATAGACTGAATATTATTAATGAAGTCTTTTCCTACTTTTTGGAAATACAAATGAAGCAACTGATATGAAGCAATTAGAAATAATAAATTATTAAATTTCCTAATTATTAGATATGCAGGCACATAAAGCATTATTTGCGTTTGAACTACCTACACTGCAAAAAAGTAAATGACAATCTGAGTGATAGGAACTCTTACATTATGTCCACAATTAACGCAGTATAATTTCTTCTTTCTTGACTAGAAAAATTCTTCTAGGAATTGGGCGTTCAATTTTAGAGAGTCAATAAAATAAGGGTGAAAACACTGGGAAAATGTTTTCAGATCTGAAGTAAAAGTCCATAACATTTCTTAATACTTTTCTGGGAGAAGTATTGGAAATTTCGCAGTGACATAATGACGGGAGGGGGGATAGGAAAGGGAAGCATGTAGGCCATTTTAGACCATGACAAGAAAATGGTAGTGCAACTATTTCACTTTTTAAGGCCGAATATACCGAGGGGGTTGGAAAATTAATACCATGACCTCGGCTCTATTTAGACTTACTACTCTACTAGAATTATCTCTCGATGTTCTCGGGTAACAGTTGCCAGTTGAGAAATATCTTTTGCTAATGATTTAGAGTCCTTGCATATTTTGTGTCATCACGATTGTAAATTGGAAAATCTCCATTTCACAACTCCTTTCCACAATAACAGAGCAAATATGCAAGTGAGTTTTAATTAATCCACAAAATTCAACTGAATGACTCATTCATGTATACTAGCTGCAACTGTTTTAGTATGTTTTATGATTATTTTTTGCTTGTTATTTTCTGGCGTCCTGTTTTTTTTATTTATTATTTTTGCTATTCCGTTTTATTTTGTTGTTTTTATTATTAATCAAGAAAGTGTGCATATAGGAGTAAATATTAATCGTTAACTTTAGTACTTTTATAGGTAAGATTGCTTAATTTTGATATATATTTAATGAAGCAGAATACCTTGAATTAAAACCTGCCATTTTCATTTTATTAAATGAAACTGGTCCATACTAGCAATTGATTGTATGCTGAGGTGGGTCATGGCCTGCCTTCTGTTGCCCACCGAACCGACACCTGTTGGAATTTGTTTCGTTTTAACTTAAATGCGTGTTGTACTTCGAATATCGACTATCCTGGCTTTCTGCGGAACTGTCAGTGGCCGAAATTTGCTTGTCCGTAAGGGCAGGTCAAAGAGCCAATTATTCAGAGCGTTCATTCTAATCCTCGCCCACTAGTTAATTTCAAAACTATTAGAGATAAGCATATATTTCCATCTGGAAAAACGCTTTAACACTCCTAGCGGCGCAAATGTCTTTTTCCGTTTTTCATGTTCAGTTCAGAAGCAGATAGCTCCTATTTATAAGTATATTTTCATAAACAATCATGTTTAAAGTATTCTTAAGATTTTAGAGATATAATTAAATATAAAAAAGATCGATTCACTTACTTTAAAAGCTAAGTTTTCTAATCTGACAGCTAAAAGATCAAAATAATTAGGCTTTCGGAATTGACGTAAAGGGTTGCATTTTATGCTTTTTCGGTCAATAAATGTACTGCTGAAAAAATTCCAATGTCTAAGTTTTTATACTGTCATCAGCTCCTATTAGTCATATTTAGTAAAATATTTGAGACACACCAACATTTAAAGCTAAAAATGTTCATTTCTTCTGCGACTGAAACTGACTCAGTTATGAATCTTTGAATATCACTAATTTAGACGATTTTAGACAATTTCAATGGTCACTTCGAGGAAGATCCTTTAATTAACGAACGTCGCTTCCTCGACATGCCACTGATGGGTTTAAAGTTGTAAAAGTCTAGCTCCATAACTCAGTCAGTTTTAACAGCAAAAGAGTGATTTTTTTGTTTAGAATATTAGTGTAACAAGAACATTTTACTAAATATGACTAATAGGACCAGAGACTATTAAATTTTAGATTTCGTAATTTTTCAGCATTTCATTTATTGCCCCAAATAACATTAAATATAATTCCTTACATTATTTAAAACATGTTTTTCAACTGGAATTATACACCTGTCAGTAATAGTCTAGAAATCAACAACTGGGCTACGTTTAGACTAGATACCCTGTATACCGTATTCGGAGGTTAAACACGAAAATGAAATTTTTTATGGTATAAAAATAAATTCAATAATTATATTTTATTTCGCCGGCCATCTTACTTCTGCTCAGTTCAGGGTTGCCATATTGGCGTTTATAAGCCCTTTTTTCAAAGCCCTTGGTCTTGGGAATTTTTATTTATGGCCTTTTTTTGGCTTAATTTTCGTTAATGACTTTTAGAACAATTTTTAATTACTTATTCTATTGTTTTTTAATAAATTTTTGATATTACACATTTCAAAAGATATATAATAAGTTCTCAAAGAAATAGCTCCTGAATAGAACAAGGATGTTTTTAATTTTTTTCATCTCAATTTTAGTTTAATAATACAACATTATACATATGCCTATCAAGTGGGATTCGTTTTCATGAAGAATAGCTGTTTTTCTAATAGCAAATGACTTTTTCAATCAATTTGTCAGATTTGGCCTTTTTTGGTCTTACTTTTAAGAAGATTTGGCCTTATTTTGCTATTTTGATCCGGCAACCCTGGCTTAGTTAGAGTATCGAATCTTACTTCCGGATAATCTCTGAAGCGGATGGAAGAAGTGATTCGCGGCACGAAGAAAGAAAACACGGTCAGAGAAATTCTGCAAATGATCTTCGATTAGGCAAAACCATTGACCGCTCTTCTACTGTATAAATATGCCATAATGTATGTTGACCACGCTATATCGATTCATATCTTTTTTCATATCTCATTTGCTACGGATTCCTCGAGACAGCCAGGGAATTGATGAGTTAGATACGGTTATGTTTCATATCTGCGATGATTTTTTGCTTCATTTTTTCAAGTCTTCACTACTTCTCACTGGATATCGTTAATCTCTTCTAGGTAGTTTTATTCGATGGTGGAGATGTTCGGTTATTTCGAAGACGATTATGCAAAGCGTTCTTGTTATAAAGACTGATTTGGTCATTACAAAACTAGAAAAAAAAGAGCAGAACAATCTTT
>BGPR01052750.1:0-10543 GCA_013235015.1 Araneus ventricosus
TTTTTTTTGAAATTCTTTTTGGCATGGGGCGGGAAAGTTGTGTCTTAGGTATATTAGTTTACATATATTTTTTTATTGAAATCCATTCATATCTTCCAGTGCCCCAAGTGATCCAAAAATAGTTAAAAATGACATTTTTTAGGGGAAATTTATAAAAAAATATTTTCAAAATTTCCTTTAGCGCCGGGTAAGAAAGTTTTGTTTTGGGTATATTAATTTGCGTTTTTTTATTATTATTAAAGTTCATTCATATCTTCAGGTGGCCTGAAAGCCCCCAAAAAGATAAAAATTGACATTTTTACAAATATCTATTAAAAATTGTGAATTATTGAAAAATATATGAAAAATTGGCAGATTATTCAAGTATTAAAGTGCAAACTTATAAATAATTATAATTTTATAATAATACACGAAGTATAAATTTAATAGTCAAAGCAATAAATCACAAAACTTATAAAAAGTGAACTTAATCATAGATTTTTTAATTCTATTAATTTGAAGATTTACATATTTTTAAAGGATGTAATCCTTTTTGTATTATAATGCTTGATAAGACTTCTTGATTGTATCCTATTCAATATGAAGCCGTGTCTCTTCTCTTCTTCATATACACTTTCCGACGCTTCAAACACTATGAGAAAACACCTTTCTACAGCTTGGGTATGGCATGGATATTTTGACCATTCTTCTGTCTAACTTTTACCATGTTCTCTATTTATTTAAATGGCACATTCATCAAAAGAGGTGGTTCAAATGTCCAACTCGTTGCCAGTTAATAAGTGCAAAAAGATCCTTTGCTTTAAAGTCTATTTTTGGTACTTGAAAAATTCTTATTCTGATAATCCTCTGTTTTCATATCTAGCACAAATTAGTTTTCGTAGTGCTAAAGACCTTATATTCTCTCTGTTATTTGTGAGAATTGACAATAGCAAATTTTCTGGATGACAAAAGAAGCTATTTCGTTGAATAAAAGTGTGTACTATATTTCTTAAATTGGGTTCCAAATATCTAAAAAATGAAATAAGTCTCCAAATATGCAGCGCTCCTTCTGTTATGGAGGGATTTGTCTTGACATGGAACCATACAGGTTGCATATACCTTCATAATATATGTTGCAAGAATAATAAGATTGTCAGATAGTTTTTCTGTGACCACATACAACCTTAAAATTCTACCTGCAATTGTTAGCCACCTTGAGTGAACAACTGGACCAGGCTTTCTTAATGCCAGGTCAGAATAACATTCACCACGTGATATCGCTAGGCAAATATCATATAGATATTGCTGATCATTGCTGAGAACCATTCTATCTATATTATGTGGCATATTCTCCACATTTATTGAAGAAAAAGGAGCTACAGGTAATTCCTCGTAGGTTTTGATTGCTTTACGAAGTGGTCGACAAAATTCTTTAGGACCAGCTGTTGCCCATCCAAAGAATTTAGTAGATGACGGAGGGGTAACTCATTTGTTTGAAGCAAGCATTGAGGCAAGTTCCATCGAGCGAATAATACCTCCCTTGTGCCCAGTATTAACATTTGTTCCATCGTATCCAATTACTGTTAGACCATTTAATCGCATATTTTGAGTATTGCTTCTTTTATGGCTTTAGCTCCTCCTGTTGCAGCAGTAGCATGTCCGATATACACAGGTAGGTTCGTTTACAAGAGTGTAATGCTCCTCTTTCGTGGTCTTTGGGTAGTACCTTGTGTCCTTCTTAATTAGCACTTTTGTGTTTTCTTTCCTCCCATCGAAATATAATCCGGTTAAAAGAGACAAAGACACTGTTAACATAGTAGACTTTGTAACTGCATTTTAAAGCTTTTTACGCTGTCTACGAATTTTATTGCGATCTACCACATGCGAAGCCTCGCCTTCGTGTACAATTCCAATGTCTTGTAGAACAGCATTGGCAAATAAAGTAGCTGTTCTATCTGGAACTCCGTATCGATCACATTCCATTGCTAAGGTAAGGCAATCTAAACGATTTTATGATTGATATTCCAAGGTAATTACAGCCGTATCTGTATACAAGGACGAAGACATAGTGTTAAGCTCAAGCAGCTCCTTTGATTGAGCATGAGCAGCATCAGTTTTAACCATTTTACATTTTATTCTTTTGTCTTCAATCTGTTTTCTTTTTTTCCTTTTCTCTTTTTTTCATTATCAATTACTTCCACTTCTCCAATAACCATTTTCCTTTCTAATATTCGATCTTTTATAAACAATCACTTAGCAAGTGAAATGTTCATGTCTTCTTGAAATTTACATTTATCGAAATTTGTACACTTACAAAATGTGATATCAAACAAACACGATATTTTTTCAGTACGATAATTTTCCAATTTTTGTTGGTATTTTTTATCATTCCATCGCCCTCTCCTCTACGTTTCTCCTTGTAAAATCGTTTCTTTAACACATTTTTAATTTTTGATCTTTAATTCGAAATTTGCATAAAAAATGTTTTTTTGCAAATATTTAAGCGTTTTGGAGCACCGGAAGATATTAAACAAAGTTGAAAAAATTTTGCATATATGCTAATACACTTAAAAGACAACTTTTGCACCCTATGCCGATTATTTTATCCAAACTTTGATTTTTCGATCCACCCTACTGTCCATAGAGTTTCAACAAATCAGTGGTAAACTGAGATAAAATACAAGCAACTTTTATTATACTGCATGCAGAGCTGCTTTATTTGTTTGGTGTTTTAATCTATCCCTTGTTTAAATTTCAGGATATACGAAAGTTTTTAGAGAAGCTTTTTTTAATTGTATTAAACTAAATTTGCAAACTCAAGGCATAGGAAATATAGATGCTAATTATATTTTTCTGTAACACATCTCACACCCGACATATGTAGCACCTTAAAAATTACAAGTTTTTTCATATGAAGGAATTTGATAAGCTTTAATTTGAAATTCTGAAATGAATATGAATCATGAAATCAACAAGTTAACTGAACAGAGAAGGAACTGTTAATTAGGTATGTATAATGGTTAATCTTATTTTCATATTGTTCAGGGGGTATACCACGGGGGCCTAGTGGTAAGGTGTGGGGCCCCGGGCTGGAGGGTTTCAGGATCGAAACCCAATTCCACTGCAGATTCTCCGCATGTGTGAGCCTGATGCTCGCTAAATCTGGCATCTTGAGTCAAAAGTCCTCCCGCTGGAGTGGAGGGGGTTGTGGCCAACCCCAAGTACATTCCTCGTCATCTGACCGCGGTTCAAAATTACGAGCTCAGTCCCAAAATAGTCTTCGTGCTGCCTCAAAACGGGACGTTGATATAATTAAAACATACTGCTGAGTAAAGAACATAAGAAAATACATATCTATACATTGAAACTTTTACTTGCATTTATACCGATGTGAATAGTGTTGAATTTGATTGGCATCAACATTTTGGAACGGTCCACATTGATTTGTCCACAATAACTGGCAGCACCAGAAAATAGAAAATAATTTTAATTTTTCCAAATTGGTTGCATTGCAAGTTTTATTTTGTGACAACCAGCTGCGTAAACAAGGAGTTTGTCCATCAAAGTTCAGGTTAACATACAATAAAATAAAGTTTACAACAGCCGACGGCATTGTTTTTATTCAGCAATCACTTGGCAAAACCATAATATAAGGGATATATCATTTCTTCTCTTTGTGAAGTTCTTGATACCATTAAGCCATTAAAGGTATTTTGAAGCAGTGGCAGAAGAAAGAAAAGTGAAGAAGAAAACGGAAGAGATTGTCTCAGAGGAAATCATGTCCTCCCCTCCGAGTGCTTTGGACACCGTTCGACGTCCTCAGAGCTCTGCTGACACTACTGCGAAGCTCTATTTAGAACTATTCCGTCGGGAGGACGGAGGGACCTCCTGTTTGGCAACCGACCTCTTTGCAAGAAGACGCAGCGGGCCGCCTCTTTGATTTACTAAAGAGAGTCTGTCATTTCGTCGGTCAACCCCTTAATATTTAAGTGGATTAAGACCAACAGGGTAGAAGTACATAACGGCTCCCAGTCACTACTGTGTCTCCCTAGTAGTGGATTGTTGATTTTGTGATTTGACGAAATACCACAAAAAAGGGTTATGTCATTATTTCGTAAACCGACATACTTTTGTGTCCATTTGATGGAATTACTTGTGTCAACGGCCAGGTAAGGCTAGAGGAGAAGGGTGATTTTGCAAGTGAAACTTAATCCGGTAGGGAAGAGTTTGGTGAATATGTAACTTTGTATTTTTTTGTTGGTTTCATTGTGGCATTACACCAAATCCTTTCTACGAATGGCGAAGAATGCCCAGCAACTTTTTTCAGCTATTTCTTGAAAATGTTATGTATTTGTTATGCTTGTTTTAATGTACAATTGTATCATTGTCAACGGTGTGTTGAAATTACTTTCCGCATCACAGCATATTTTGGTGTATTTGAAACAACTGTATAATTTAATATGTGTAGAAACACTTACAGAGATTTAGAAGGTGAAATATAAAATCAAGGATATCCGAAATTCTATTGTTAATTGCAAGTGTCTTTCATGCATTTAGAATACAGTATTTATGAAAGTGTACAGTTATACTATTTTATTAATCTGAAATTTTCATGAAAAAGTGTACAAACGAAACAGGAAAATCTGAATACCTCTGCAAGGTAAAAATGAAAAGAAAATGCACTGGTGCAATTTACACTATACCTGCAATCAAGAAATCAGCATTAATGTTGATAGTTTAGATTGTTAGAAAACATTACATACTTCTTAAAAGTAAAATGAATAAAGGCATCTAATAAGAAAATGAAATAATAAAACAGACAGCAGTAAACAATAGCTGCATGCCTCAAGAAAATTGTACAACTTTAGCAAATAGTGATTGATAGAATTAGCAAGCAAGTTGCTTTAATTCTATCAATCACTTTTCATTTTCTACACAAATTCACAGCAACAAAATAGGAAGACTTTGATTCGAATCGTGAATTATTAAATTTAAAGAAAGTGTGCAAGATCTATCTGCAAATGCCTAGACAATCCTGTCTCAGATTAATATGATTAAGGAAACTTGACAAACATTAAATTGACACCATTGAAATGGGACATGAATCATTGTTTCTGCTTAAACTCAAATTGAGAGTATAGAATAAAAGTATTTTGAATTTAGCAAACAGCATTTAATGCTATTTGATTGTAATCATATTTTGACACTGAAATTGGTAATCTTTAAATAAAACTATTCGAAAATGACAAAATAATGTTACTCCTTACTAAAGCTAATTTTATTTAAGTTTAGAATAGTAAAATAAAAATCGAATGTAGTATCATTTTTAATCCAGCAAGCTTATTTTAAAATATAGTATGAGAATAAAAAGGAATGTTTCAAAATTTCGGTTTATTAGGGGCACTATAAAAAATGTCTGTTTCTGTTTTTTGTTGATGCTTCAGATAAAACCAATTGTAAAACAATGAATATCTAATTGCCATTGTAATGTTTCCTAATTAAAATTAAAATCCACATTATTTTATTACTCTCTTATTTACCGAATTTCCTAATCAGCCAAATACATTAAATTTCGCCACTGATCTACACGTTCACAGCTATTCACGACAAGCGCTCCCACTGCCAGAATTTATGCGACTTTTTGTATGTTTAACGCAACTCTCAACGATCCAAAACCCCTGCTAATACCACTAGTGTGACAATGCTTTCGTCCGGAGGTACAGAGGGCATTGTCGGAACACGCCTGCAAAAATGGAACAAAATACCACCTCGTCAATTTCCCAAGAGTCCATAGAATAATACGATTCGACGGCTGACCGGGTAAAAAAGGGGAGGAACGCTACCACTTTACAAGGGGATCTTGACTATAAATATCGGAGTAATTATGCAATCGTTACAGGTGCGGAGTTTATAAAAGAGATCCACAGACTGCTATTCTTTTTGAATTTTATGTAGAGACGGATGGCAGCGAGGGTAATTTGCCGCCACTTTTCTTGCTGGAAGAGTTCGATTTTCTGGTCCACCATTGTTTGTTGTTGAACGTGCTGAGCATGATGGGCCATTCACTGGCAGTTCCGTGGCAACAGTTTGAAGAATGGTCTCTCTTGATGCTCCTTCCACAGGCTTAAAAAGAATATCTCGATCGTGCCAGAAATCAGAGCGTTTTCGCTCGGGCACAGAAAAGAGTTTTAGGAATGGCGTGTTCTATTTGTTCTCCTTATTACGAGCGAAACGCTGAGATAATTTGTTAATTGGCGAATCATTTACCTTATTAACACTTGTTGTTTTGAATTTCGCTATTTTATTCTGATGCAATTGAATGCGTTTGTTGTTGGTCAACGCCTGATTTGTTAATCGCTGTACTAAATAATCTTGTAATACAATGAAAAACTATCTTGCAGTTTCAAAATAAATACACGAATGAACGATGCTTCTTCGAAAGGCTTAAAAAGAATATCTCCAGATATTCTTCTTAAGCCTGTTAATACCTACAATATGTGGCAGAAATCAGAAACCCTCTGAATTCTGGTACCTATAATAAGTACCAGAAATGAGACGGTTTTTCCTCATACACAGGAAAAGAGTTTAGGAGTGGGGTGTTGTATTTGTTTTAATTATTGTGGGCGAAACTCTGAGATAATAAGTTAATTGGCGTATCGGTTACCCTATGAACACTTGCCGTTTTAAATTTTACGTTCGCATTTAGCCGTATAATTCTGTTGCAAATATATAGATTTGTTGTACGTCAGAGCGTGAATTGGTAATTGCTGTGCAGAACAAAATTTCAATGACATACAAAGCAGTCTTGTATTTTCAAAATGAATAAAGAAACGAATAAGAAAGTTTCTGGAGAAAAATTACTTGTTGCACAAAGGATATTTTATTCTAAGTGAGCGACTATTACTATTGCAATAGTTGGTTTTGGTTTTGGTTGCTCACATTTAAATTTCGTTTCAAAAAAAGTTCTCTTTGTTTTGATTGCCATGACATTTATTTTTAATTTTTATTGAATCACTGTTAATGCAATTAATGACATTCAAGGCTTTTCTCTCCAGTGTCAAAAAATCTTGTAAAAATGGGAGTGATTTTAGTTTATTGAGGATCTTGGCTTCCCACTACACAACGGTCAATGTGCATTATTTACTCATCCTTAAAAACACTCGTCTTCAAAGAGACCAATAAAACATCTCAAACACTTCTGGACAACAGGATTTCCATAATGAAAACATACACAACAGAAAACAGACACCTACCTTCAAACTCCATCTGTTATTCACCAACTTACTTATATATGTTAAGCATATTATTGTTTTTGTTTTATTTTGACAACATTCACCTTTAACTATGTATATTTTATACAATATGCATATATGTCTCATAGCTATGGTATTTATTTTCTATTATACTTGAATAACCAGCCAATTTTTCTTACTTTCGATGGTGTTTCGTGTCAGGATATAAAATATTCTATGTGTTACATAGGTCCTGTGTTTTAGTGTTACTGAACTCCAAAAATGGTGGCACCTACTTTATACGGAAAGTAGTGTAAAGGAACATTCCTGGTGTTTGATTACACCAAGAATTATCCTTGGTGTTTGTTTATACCAAGAATTATCTTTGGTATTTCACTACACCGAAAATAATTGTTGGTGTTTTACTGCAGCACTTTTGGTGCAAAGTAGTTGCCACCCTTTTTAGTGTTGTATCACACTAAATTTTTTTATAGTGTACACAACTGAGAAAGCCTAAAAACGTCTTAAATAAGAACATGCCCTTTGGTTAGATATATTGTGCGGAAAAAGTTATGTATATATTTTTATTTCAGCTCAAAAAGGAGAGATAGTGTTGAAGTTCAGAGTAGGTGTCACGTTATCGGAAACCTGGAACACTATAAAGATTCTTTTTAAAATTAAGATGACTAATAGTGAATCGGTGCCATGGCCAAAACGACGCACAAAACAGACGTTTTCGAGTCGAATGACTAAAGAGACTTCACTGTAATATTTTCATTACAAGTTAGGAAAGAATTTTCAAAACAACATATATTATTTTGTTGAAATCTAAAAACTATACGGTTGATTATAACAGTGTATAAACTATAAACAGTATTTAAATTATCTATGTCAATATTTATTCCCAGATCTGATTAGATCTATCGTTATCGAAAGCATATGCTTAACTTTTTCACAAGTTTTTTGCATTTGAAATGAATTTAGAAGATTTTATATCATATTCTAGAAAAATATTATGATAAATAAATAGCATGATTCATGAAAACTAGTTTACTTTAACTAAACGGCTGAATCATATAAGACTCGATGTTTGGTATTGCTTCCCTTCATTCCTCATATACATTTTGATTGGAAGTTTGGAAGTTGTTGAACGCATAAATTATTATCTTGTTTTTTACATTTTCTATTTTATAAAATTAAGACCCTAATTTTTATAGCATATCTTTTTAACCATATGAGTAAACAGGAATTGCATGTGATAATAACTTATATTCAAATCTAAAGTAAATTTCTAAAGTTCCTGCTTCATTTCTGTTACACTGTTTCTCAATTTAAGAAGTTACTTTTTTGGCATATTTGTCGTAAAAAATTACTCAATGCTGAAGGTAGTTTGAATCTTTCTTTTTGCAAAAATTTAACACCGTCTAAAAAGTAGGAACTCGATCGTATCAGATATTAGTATGTTTTTACTTCCAAGCTAGATCAGTACTTTTTTTTTTAATTTTTCGCTTCACATAAAAGAAGATATATCATTAGTTATTTACAATTTGTTTATTATTTTTGCTGTATTTTGACTTTTAGATGCAGTTTTTCCAATTGAAATATTTTAATAATGATATAAGATGGCTGCATGTCATTTATCATCAGTTATCTATTTTAATGACGAATTAAATTCTAAATTTTGAATTGATTAACCCTACATTTCAGTTTCTAATTCAGATCCATGCTAATTGTATAAAAACCCTTACAGACGTAATATATACTAGTTTCTGCAGTAGAGTAAATATAGAAGCTATGAAATCTATATCCTCTGTGCATGGAATTAAAAATATTCGGTTTTTTTCCTTACCTATCTGGGACAACAGGAGAAAACGCATTTTTTAATACTAATTGAGAAACCTCTAGGTTGTTTTTCATACGTCTTAGATAGAGAATACTTCAGCTATAGCTCACACATGTTTTAAAACTCTAATTTTATCACTTTTATTTCCATAAAATAGAAATAGCTTGAAGTTTCATTCGTACGTTGACAGCGCTTGTTATATTGTTTAGAATTCTTTTTGAGTAGAAGAATTTAATAGTTTGTACTCTATTTTTTAAACTTTTCTATTCATTTTTCTCTCATTTTATAATAGGCCGGAGTCTTCAAGTTTGTTCACGTGTGTGATCTCAATGATAATACATTATTTTAATATTTTCAGAACTTAATTATCAATTAAATATGATTTCATACAAGTAACGTCACTTGGTAGTGATTTTCTGAAAAATTTGCTTCCAAGATTCCATAATATTTATAGTAATGGTTTAATAATTAAAAACTGCAAAGCAGAAAATAATTAAAATGAAAATATTTTATTCTTTAGTCTGATAATAAAAGCGTATTTCTAAAACCTGCTTTTAATAAATTTATTCCATTTTATAATTATAATTAATTCTATCCTATGTACAATTTCTATCTATAACTAATAGCCTAAAATATCAACCTATGCGTGCATCTTAAATCTCTTACTGTTTTCTTTAACTCGTTTTATTCAATGAGATCTTTTTTTTTCATTAAAAAACTAGCAGATGTCAGATAATTATTTCTCAATCAATTCGTCAAACAGGACAGAATAAATCCGAAATAACGCAGGCGCTATTTTATTCAGTCAAAATATTTAAAAAATTATTATTTATTTCTGTGTTATTATAATTCCGCCCTTTATTATATGGGTCGCAGTGGCCTGTTGGCAGAGTCGACGCGATTCCTTTGAAGATCGGTAGTGCATACCGGTCTTGTGCAATTTAAATCTGTCGAGAGTCAAACGTCTTCCTGCTATAATGGAGCGGAATTTCGGAGAAAGAGCTTCCACTTCAAGTTTCGTCTTCGTTATCTGCCGATGATTCGAAATTAGAAATTCTTATCCAAAATAACTCGTCAAAACGCGACGTTTATATAACTAAAATGTGTTATATAATTCTCTAAATATCTGTAAAGACGAAAATGAAATAAAACCGATTTTAAAAAATTGTTAAATTTGGTGAATTATTCTGGATAAATTTCGTGGAATCCAACGACTGATATCGTTTGATAACAATTATCGTTTTAACATTCAATATATTATTTACTATAAACAAAACCTCCTAGAAAAAGGCATGAAACAGTGTATAGCTTGGATGTGAAAAGAAACATTCGATTCTGGAGTAGAATTAATAATGAAAAAAGTTAGCTTTATAGTTTAACACATTTATGCTTCAGCCTTCTCAACTAATATGAAAAAATCTTATGTTAAATAAATTTATTATCTTACTCAAGCTTAACTTCGAAATTATTTTTATTACTTAAAATTGTA
>BGPR01052751.1:0-10543 GCA_013235015.1 Araneus ventricosus
TATCCTTTTACCATGAGTTTGGCGCAGCACAGCCAAGCCTAGCTTTCGCGCCATTCAAGATAAAATCGAACAAAGAGAAAGCTATTTACAGAGAAAAATATGTAAACTGAAAATTTCCTGTTCGAAGTTCAGGTATAACAAAATTACGTTAGACAATAGACGCGATTCACAAAATATATGATATATGCCACTCTAAATTGCCATTAATGCAGCTTCATAGCAGGACATTAAGCTAGCAAATCAATCAAGCGATCTAAAAGAATTAATACTGAATGTAGAAGGATTACTATAAAACACAAATTAAGTCAAGAAATTATTACGATTTTGTATAACATACTATAAAAAATAAGGCAATATTTAAAAAATAAATGGGTATTATTCAAAAATTACTTTTGTCACTGATGGTTTGATCATGCTGTTTATTGATTTTGTAACTAAGATATTTTCAGACGATAGCTTTGGATGATATTAACAAAGTAAAACGCTTTTTAGACCATCTAAAAATTCAAAAAATATCTTCTTAATCAGGCCAAATTAATCCTCCTGCTATTTTTTATTTGATTTTTACTATTGTTTTACAAAATTTGAAATGAATTATAGTCGCGATAATTGTACACATATAAATTTATTTAAAATTTTTGCTAGATGAAGTGGAAACTCGTTTATTAAAACCCTCCGAGCGGCGCAAATGTCTTTTTCCTTTTTTCATGTTCAGTTCAAAAGCAGATAACTCGTATTTATATTTTCTTAAACAATTATGAATAAATTCTTAAGATTTCAAAGGTATAATTAAATACAAAAATGATCGATTCATTTCCTTTAAAAGCTAAGATTTCTAACCTGATAGCTAAAAGTTCAAAATAATTGGGGGATCAGAGGGTTAACAAACACAACAATTAAAATAGAGGATGTTCGGGCTAAAGGTATCAAAAATAATAATTTATACTGAGAGAACAGCACATGAATAGTTAACCCGTTAACTGCCATTGTCCCTTTTTTGGAACGCTTGTTTTTCTTTATATTTTCATCTAAGCAGGGCAATTTCTAGCTTTGATTGCTTATATGAATGTTCAGATGGCTGCTATAAAAGTTATGAATCCTAAAGAAATAATTTTTTCTAATTAAAAAATAATTAACTATAATTAAAAGACAAAACATTCCCATTACATGCCAAAACTCTATTAATTTTTTAATCACTTTAATTAAAAAATTTCAGAAATAGCCTTTTCTTGCATATTTCATTCATGTTGTCATATAATTTTTTTTGAAAAAGGGGAATAATAGAGTTTGGGAATGTAATGGGTTAAAAATGTCGGTCTCATTAAAGAGGGTAACTACTCAAATTTCTTTAAAGGCTACTGAAGCTCAATATGAGCACCATTAGAGGCTCTGAAGATGTCCAAATAGAAATCCATCTCTTGTCACTTTATTAGGATTAAATTAATCTCTTACTCTATTTTAGACCACCCAAAATGCCAACATTTTGTGGCACACAATTTTTACTTTCTCGTATACGAAGTATACAAAGAGAAAGTATTGTAATCGTCAAAAAATTTGAACTCGAGATTTTGACGAATCTCCACGTTTTAGACCTCCCTGAGTCCGAAAAATACAGTTTTGGACTTATGTCTGTCTATGAACACGATAACTAGAAAAATATTAGAGCTACGGGAATGAAATTTGGTATGTTATCTTTACACATCATTTCTAGTTTTCTGTCAAATTTTGGACAAAATCCGTCTACTGTAAGTCTGTCTCTTTGTCTATCCGCGTTCATGTGAACTCTATAACTCAAAAACTTAAACAGCTAGAGGGATAAAATTTGGTACACAGTTTTTTCATAAGAAATGTAGATCCGAATCAAATTGTGGGCCAAATCCATCAAGGGGTTGACCGTCTGTCCGTCTCTATAATCGCATACTTTTGAAAGCCATAACTTCTTAAAAAAATTACTTAGAAAAATGAAATTTTGTACGTAGTCTTGAAACCCTAATTATAGATTTGTCGCCAATTTTCGTTTAAATCGGTTAAAAAAGGCGTTGAAATTACCTATTCGGTTTTTTCTCCTTTCTACGCAAAAAAGGAAACTGCGAACGCTGGAGCGAGTGTTTTCCCCACCTTAGGGAATAACTCAGGTTTTTCCGGCGAGCGGTGTATTTTTTCCCTCTACCCGTGTTATTCGTATGCGAGAAAGTTTTGGGGAGGTCACTCCCGCTAGTTTAATTATGTCCCGAGGCAAAAAAGTTAAACAGCGTTGTGTTCCAAGAAATGACAGGTCAGGCAATAGGGCTTCCTCTTCTGATTCAACTTCTGCTAGCATCTGAAATGTTGCTTAATTGTAGTGGGCGGCTCGTCCATTAGGGCTTAAGAGCTGCAGCACCCCTTGCAATTATTTTATAAGCTTGTATTATCGTATTTAATCTTGTTTTCTCGCTCTTATTCTCGTGTCTCAAACAAAAAAAAAAAGAAAAGCATCTCTTTCAGTTGGTCCCCCGCCAACCAGAGCTGCATAGATACAGTACCTCTTTACACATTTTGTCCAAAATTTGATACAAATTTATTGTTGTTGTAACGTTAAACTTTAATCATCTAAATCCTTGCGCTTCTCAGTTATAGTGTTCTATACTTGACCAGAGTGCCATAAATCCAATATCAGCTTTTTTAGAAATTCATCAAATTCTTGAAGACAAATTTTTTGATTATTGTAGGAAGTAATGTGTAAAGTACTGTATTTGTAAATGACAAAATAAAAGAAAGTTAATTTTCGAATCTAGGGTTACATTAATTAAATAACTATCGAAACAAAATAAAACAATATTTAGCGAAATGTAAACATAAAAATATAAAATTTAAGGTTATCGTTTCAAAATGAAAGCCGCATGTTCTCGTGTCGCATTGTGTTTGAGTGCTAAAGAAATTTCATATATAATCACACATTTTTTTATTTGATAAATTTTAAGAAGAACATTCATTAGTTCATCAATAATAAATCTTTTAATTTCAATTCTTTTTCACAAATTTTATATAATAAAACAAATTAATCACAACAATTTTTAAAATAAAAATTTGCAGATTAATAAATTAAAAATATTCTTCAATCTCATAAATTCACTATAAAACTTTGTTTCAAAATAGTATTTTTTGTATTTCCTGATCTTAATTTTTATGTTACGTCGAAGAAACGTCGGTATATATTTTTGCGTCGGCGTTATATTATTCAAATTTATCGCTACAAATATCGGGGAACTTAAACATCATAAAATTAAAACATTTGAAAACTGAACAATATCTAGTGAAGTTAACTTTCCATTCAATGAAAGATATAGTTTACAATATTGTGACAAAAACTTATCACTTTTCAAAATATTGAAGAATTTGATTCATAATATATTTGCAATTATTAAACTCTATGCATGAAAATAAAAGATAGTTAACAAATATTTTTATAAACATCACTACTCAACAAAATATTGATTTAATTTTATCACACAAATTAATTTATCACACAATCTTATGAATAAATTTTAAGCATTAACGTGGCTTATTTTCGTCAAATAACTTTTAGACAAAGAGAAAAACCAAATGGAGCCCAAAGAAAGAATGAAAATAAAAGACAGTTAACAAGTATTTTTATAAACATCACTACTCAACAAAATATTGATTTCATTTTATCACACAAATTAATTTATCACGCAATTTTATGAATAAATTTTAAGAATTAATATGCTTTATTTTCGTCAAATAACTTTTAGACAAAGAGAAAAACCAAATGGAGCCCAAAGAAAGAATGACGCAACTCTAGAATTTTTTTTATTAAGTTTAAAGATTTCGATGATAGCAGTAAAGTAAAATTAAAATAATTGCTAGAAGATCAAACATTGAAAAGAATTTTTCATACTAGTCCAGTGGTGCGCAAACAATTTTCATTTCCGACCACCTGACTTTGTGTAAAATTTTTTCACGACCCCCATAGGGGTCGCGACCACGTTTTCTGGAGAAACGCCTTATATTTTTATTGTCAAATAAATTTCTTTGCGACCCACAAAATTTTCTCTCGACTCCCAAAGGGGTTGCGACCCACGGTTTGCGCACCACTGTACTAGTTTGTAGTGACTAAATAATATGATAGAGTCTATAACTAATAGAATTCCCAGTGACTTTGATAGCTCGGATCAGAATTAGACAGAGAATTAAAAATAAAAATTTATTCATAAAATATATCGGAAGTCTTAATTCACTTTTTGAAAATTTTACGTTTTTATTAAATTTCTCGCACAAGAAATATTACTAGAAATTTCGTACTATGTAATTAAAACTAATACACAATTTCACCAAGCTCTGTTTAGTACACATAAGATTAAAACAATTATGCAAATTTGTTTACCAATATTACCAACAGGTTGATGTGTAACATCGAATTATCTCATTATTTCTGTTTAAAGATTATAAGCAGAAATTTTGAAGTTTGGATTAGAATTAACAGAGAATTAAGTAAAATTTATTCATAAAAACATCGTAAGTTTCAATTCACTTTTGCAAAATTTCTCGTTTTGATAAAGTTATTCACACAAGAAATGTTACAAGCAATTTCATATGGTGCAATCAGAACCCAATAATACACAGATTCACCAAGATCAGTGTAGTATACGTAATATAAGAACAATTATGGTACTTGATTTACCAATGTCACCAAAAGTTCGATAAGTAACATCGAATTATCTCATTATTTCTGGTTAAAGATTATAAACCGAAATTATGAAGTTTAGATTAGAATTAGACAGAGGATTCAAAGTAAAAATTAATTCATAAAAAACATTGGAAGTTTCAATTAACTTCTGCAAAATTTCTCGTTTTGATTCACACAAGAAATGTTACTAGCAATTTCATATGGTGTAATCAGAACCCAACAATACACAGATTCACCAAGATCAGTGTTGTATACATAAGATAAGAACAATTATGGTACTTGATTTACCAATATAACCAAAAGTTTGATAAGTAACATAGAATTATCTAATTACTTCTGGTAAATATTATAAACCAAAATTATGAAGCCATGCATTTTCTTAGGATTTTTGAGAAGCTGTAAAAATTTAGAGACTCTAGAAGTATAATTTACAATTATTCATAGAGGCTTCAGTTTGGTATAAATTAGTGAACAAATTTTCGGAACTTCAATTCGGGACGCTCAAAGTAATGGTGAGGCAGGACGTGGTGCTGGTGAGGAGTCAAGCCGGAACAGTATGTTGAAACTAGGACTGTTCTGGCTAAATTAGTCTGGTCCCTTTACATTTGATACTAACGATAATACAAGCCGGCACACTGAATTTAATAATATTCAAAGGAATAACAACATGGAGTTAACGTTATTAAAGTAGGCTGCCTGTATTCTATTCACAGAAAAAACTGGGAAAGCGAATTCTTCAGAAGCTGATTTTTAAAAAATTAAATTAACTTTATCGGTTTTAAATTTTTGCAATAAACTATTATTATTACTTAGGAGCAAAAAAGGACAAATTGGTAAATTTTATTCAAATCGTGATAAATCAGGGATAAAAAGACGTATTATTCGTACTGTTCTCGGACTTTTGATCACTTTAGATAAACATATCTCAAACGAGAGATAATTAATCTTTTCAGTTTTCAACCAGTTTCTTTGGGTTCCAATTATAAACCCATTTTTAAATACCCTTGATAACTCGTAATATCTTTGGCCACCTTTAAAGTACATGACTTTTGAAAAAGTATATATAGTCCCGCTTGTTGTACCAGTGAATGTGTACATATTCGCTTTTCTGGCAAAAGTGAGATACCAAAATAAGTGATCCAAACAGTTCATAAACCCAAAAAGTGAAATTTTGCACATTCATATTTCTGGCATAAGGGGGATAATATAAATCCTCACAATGTTACTTTTTAAATTATTTAACTGTTTCATTTAATTATGTTAATTATTAAAGTAAATAACATAACATTAAAATTGGACACAGTAATGTAACTGGGAACAAACTCCACAATGCACATTATGAGATATATTTGCTTCTACAAAATTAAAATAAGAAATTCCAATACTGCAATTTTTCCAAAATTGAAAGCATTGCAGATAATCTGTTGGGCAGTGGATTGGAGTTAGTTCATGCAACTTCATCAAAACTTTACGCAATTAGGTAGATTTATAATAATGAACCCAAAATCCATACAATGGAAGTTAATTCCTGATTGCACCCAAAATTAAAATAATTGAAGATATAGATTATTAGACAGAACAATTAAAACAACTTAATTGCAGCAATCAACAAGAAATTTAGTGTTTTGCAAAGAAACCGAGCATTTCCGGCAATTAACAAATGAAAACACTCACCAAGTGCATCGCTTTGTTTTGAACGACCATCTAGACTTCCAGAGATAAAAGTTCACCTTTATATAGTGACGCCTGCAGCGTTTTGAGTAACAAACGCTCTGACAACCCAAGAAATCATGCACACACCCTTCCTTTACCCCCTGGAAAACCAGACTCTGTTATTCCATACTTGCCTCACCGGCTCGGAATCTTTAGTTTTGTTGTATTTTTTTACTTTCCACAGAAGCATCTCCAGGAAAAATAAGAGAGCTGGACAGGAACAAAACAACTGAAAAATGCTCTCAAAACAAAGTGTTCGACACTGTGAAAAAAATATCTCAAGGTTACTTCAGATGCCGAAGGTCAATCTGATTGTGGAGTGGCTTTCTTGCAGAGCGATGCTCGCGGCTAGATGAGGTATTTTAATTGTTTTGAAGAACTTGAGGTATAACATGATGAAATCGTCGAGATCACTTTCTCCTGTGGCTAAGCGATTTAATCACTCATTTGTGCTTCAGCGATTTTTATTTCCACCGGGTTTGAATGTTTTTTCGCAGGGGGATCCAATTCTACAAATAAACAGTCTATAAGGCATTTCTTAAATACGACATGCGAATGGCAGGAAATGTCTGGAGGGAATAACGACAAACAAAAGAGACAGTAGAAAACATAAGAAAGGCGCAGTTCGGGTCTGCGCCGTAGATTTTTCGTGAAAACGTTGGGATAAAATCATAAAACGAGTGTTTCGTATTAATATGTAATTTTAATTACTAATCTCTTTAATACAATATTTACACAGAGTAGTATAATGGTTACAGAATAGATAAATCACAAGCTACCACAGACCCTTGCTACGTGCGATAAACTTGCGATTTATCTATTCTGTAAACATTATACTACTCTGTATAAATATTGTATTAAAGAGATTGGTAATTAAAATTACATATTAATACGAAACACTTGTTTTATGATTTTATCCAAACGTTTTCATGAAAAATCTACGGCGCGGACCCGAACTGCGCCTTTCTTATGTTTTATTTAAAGTAGCTTTTGATGGCACCATCTGCTGACAGTATATAGAACTACATTTCGCGTATGCGCAGTAAAACATTATTTATTACAGATGCTCACATTTCTCGTAATATTCAAATTTTCGAATTCAAATTTTAATGCAATGTTTCTTTTACGTATTGTCAAATATTCTGTAAGTTTCGTACAATTCGAAAGAAAGCTCTGCATGTTATAATAAAAAACATGCGGAGTTTGAAATTTTCAATTTAATACTGAATTTTACTTATATTCTGATAAATATTTTTATTGTCTCACTTTGGGTCCTAGTGATACTCCTCGAGCTCTTTAAATTGACACCAGAATCAACCTCCTAGCTAAACGCGTTTCCACGCTACACTTATTTATAACCTTACATAAAGCTAATTCATAACAATCACACGCATGCGCCTACACTGGTGCGGTGACGTCACAGGCAAAACAAATACTCTGCGACAAACTCTTACATATATGATCTATCCGTTGTGGGGTCAACCATTCATTTCGCATTATTAGTCTCGTAGTTATTAGCGATTCAAATATTTTGTCACACAAGAAAGTTCGACCGACTATCACTGTAACGAGCAGAAAGACGTTTCAGCATCAAAATTGAAATGGGTTTGTCAGTGTCTTTGTTCGAGGTTCCTTGATGAGGCTCCTTGATGACTCCTCCGAATTACTTGATGAAGCATGTATTCTTGTGGAAAGTGACCAGTCGAGTCGGATTAGCCGAAGCAGTCCTGAGTTTTGTTGCCTGTCCGGACTTGAAAAAAAGTATCCCTAATTTGAATGAAGTATCCCAGAACATAACAACGGTTTTTACTTTTAAGTACAGGGTGTCCAACAAAGGACTCCCTCATTTTAAAATTAAATAACTCGGCAACGGAGATCGATAGAAGAACGAAACCAGTGATATGCTTAGTCTGAAAGCCGTAAAAATCTGATACAAAAGTTTCAAAATTAGTTATAAATGTTGCCGACAGGTGGCGCTGTACGTTGTAATCGCAGTTCAGATTTCGAGAAGAAAGCTATAAACTGTCATTTGCAAGTAATCGTTGCAATCACATCACAATCGATTCAAATTAGGCATTTTTCGTGCTTGCCAAGGACAGTTTATAGATTTCTTATCGGATTCTGAATAGCTATTACAACCTGCAGCGCCACCTGTCGGCAACATTTATAACTAATTTTGAAACTTTTGTATCAGATTTTTACGGCTTTCAGACTAAGCATATCACTGGTTTCGTTCTTCTATCGATCTCCGTTGCCGAGTTATTTAATTTTAAAATGAGGGAGTCCTTTGTTGGACACCCTGTATATAGAATGAATGGTATTTTTCAGCTCTAAAGAATACTGATGTTGACACAATGAATGGTGCTTTCGATATAAACTCAAAGATAAATGTAAAGGGATTAAAATCTGGTATTCGATGTGGCTATACAACGAGAAAGTGTCGGCTTTTAACGCTATCGTCTGTAAAATGTTGCCTAAGTAACCGTTTCAGATATACACCTGTAAGAACTGGAGCCTCACCGTGCTTATTAATATATATGCTGCTGAAGATCAGATACCATGAATCTTTCCAGCATGGATGCATAAGTAGGGTTGCCATAATTGCCAAGCATTGATACGGGGCGTTTAAACGCTAATAAATAAATAAAACATGAAAAAGTGGTTAGGTAACGATTTATTTTTAATGGGTCTCATACCAACCCAAGATGCTCCAAAGGCATGTTCAATCCTCATCCATGCAAAGAACTGTAATAAAGAAGCTTCCCTTTGAAAATGAGTGTATTGAAGTCTCCGAACACATCTGATTTTGTGACGGTTGTAATGTAGAATTTTACGAAAACTTTCTGCACAGTACCGATTTGTAACTCCATTTGATGTGAAATAGAAAGTATGCTGCAACTGACATGCATTCTTGCCATGGTTGTTTCTTTCACTGCCAATGCAACATATTTTTCAATTTGTACAGGAACAGACTTCCTTCTAAGTCCAGGTTTAATGGACAACGCAGCTGTGACTTAAAATTTGTTTATTCCCTTCAAATCCGGTGCAGTAATAGGTCCTGTTTGCAATCCTATTAAAGTTCGATATTGTTTTAACATATATTGTTTGTTGCTATCCCATTGATAACAGCAATTTACGAGTGAAACGTGGTATTTTGAATATAAAAACATCGTTAATTTTCTGGAAAATTTACAACTCCAAAGCAGATAAAGCATATAATATAGTATGCGAAAATGCAAAATCTTGCTAAGTTACATTGTATAAGCCCTTTCGAATTTGCATAAACTGGATCTTTCATAAAGGGAAAAACCTTGTCCTGAATACCGCATACAGGATAAGGTTTACATACCATCCCCTCCTGGTGGTGGCAGTTTGTATATATATCTTTATATATCTTTTTATCAATATATCTTTATATTTTTATTCAATTATTTTGAAAGATATTAAATCCCATGACTTTTGTCATATTTACAAATTTGATAAATTTTGGTCCAGTAGTTTTTACTTTAATGGGGTTTCAAAGTGGAACTGAAATTATGAACACCTGGTATTTCTCCAGACTGGCCATCAATAAGAATTTTGCATGGAAGATATTTCATAATTAAAATAAATATCTTCAGAAAAATATAAAAAGGTTGGAAGGATTACTTTTTTAGAAACTGTAGCTGAAAGTAAAAGGAACCAAAACCTGAACATGCGATTTCATTGTTTGGAATATTAATCAATTTGGAAGTCAGTCAGTTTTATGTTGACCCGTCAAATTCTGCGTTTTCATATTTTAATTTTTTTTATTTATAATGATGCAACAGTTGCTTACAAAATCTACAAAGCCTTTTGTTTATAATAATTAGATCGAAAGCAAAGTCTCATATTTTAGAAATAATCTGTCTTTTAAAATTTAATCTAGTTATTTTTTTATTTTTAATGTGGGCTACTTATGAGGTACATATACAGGGTGCCCACTAAATTTACTTACCCCCTTAATTTCAGAACAACTGTAGCTATAGTCATAAATGTGGTGTGTACGTATAGTGAAGTGGTTATTTGCCACACTATGAAGCAGCTTTCAACGCCACCTGGCGGTAAAATCTGGAGTTAGTGTTCCTATATCGAAAGAGGTACAAGATAGGAGAAAAATGTCAA
>BGPR01052752.1:0-10542 GCA_013235015.1 Araneus ventricosus
TCTCATAATT
This sequence comes from Araneus ventricosus, assembly GCA_013235015.1. NCBI lineage: Eukaryota > Metazoa > Arthropoda > Arachnida > Araneae > Araneidae > Araneus > Araneus ventricosus. The sequence continues at coordinate 11 of BGPR01052752.1, forward strand.
GCTCACAGCGAAAAGTGTTTACTTTTCTCTAGAACAAGCTTATTTAAAGTCAGCTATTGCTTTGTTAGAACGCTTAATCAATTCTGGAAAAGGAGGGGAAGTAATTGGAAGAATTTTTGCATTAAAATTAATTCACTTTTTCGGAATCCTCGGAATATTTTAAGACTTGTGGTGTAATAAAATGCTCGCTATTCGTCAAAGTTCAATAGGAAATTTGGGAAGATAAATTATTGACATCAATCGTAGGATTTCTTTGTATTCAAAATTTTCCATTTCCATATGAGATTAAATGAAGTAGCAGCAAAATTATGGTTAAAATTGAATGGCATGGTAAACACATTATGTAAATTGAACAGGGAAGTCTGTTTTTCGATTTCAAAGAAGACGCATTCCGTCATTTTATTTTAATTTATTTCATAACTGTTTTTGTTTCTATGGAAAAAAAACTGAAATAAAAGATGTGAAAGTAGGGATAATTTGTTACAGATAATAATTTTGAACTCAAACTATCATCACACATATTGCCACAGAATCGACTAATAATAACTTTCTGTAGTCAATGAAAAATTAAACGGCAATAAATAGTATACTCAAATGTGGCATTTCGAAAAACACGAACAGGAAGTTCTGTTTCTCTAGACATATCAAGTAATAACATCAATTCTGGAACTGACTTGAAGATACTGTTTGGTATGGCTCGAAGATAACAGCTTTTATGAACTAAAAATGTATTATCTTATGTCAGAAAAATTTACAACGCTTTAACTCAAATATAAACGAAGTATATAAAACGAAGCATGCTAAATTTCCGTGGCAGGATTTTAGTTAAATTTTGAAGTTTCAGCATGTTTAGAACGTTTAGACTATCTCGTCCGGAATGGCTCTGAAAGTACAGTTTGAAACAACTGAAGTGCAGAGTTTTATTCTAGTTAATTATATTTAAGCAATATTTTCGTAGCAAGATAGGTTTGTTGCATGCCAACAATCAAAAATCTATTATACTTATAAAATGAGAAACGCAAAACTGAAGTGAAATAACACTAAGGAAGCTAAATTTATTGTTGGAAATTAGTTTTAAAATCCGACCGATGCTAATTTCCTTGAAGATTTCATCCAAGAAAATATAATAATTGAGTATTCTGAGAGCATACAGGATGAAAACGTAAAAGTAGCAAGAACTTACAATGGAAATTAAGAAAAATTCTTTCTTCCATACTGTTTAAGAGCAATGTTTTCCTATTTCCAATGTCGGGATTTCTCTACGATGGTGAGACGCTCTGTACCATGGATAATTCTACATGTTGAAGAAAATGCATCCATTAATTTCCATCGTTCATGCAGTTAATTTTTAATAATTTAGAAGAAATACATTTGAAAATGCTTCGCAATTTGTACAAGAATTGATAATTCGAACAGTAAGGAATATCAACTTAAGAATTGTTGCATATTCTGTTCATTCTTCGGTAATTCTCATATTCACTATGTTAGACTTCGGTTTCGCTTGCAGAAATCCCTTGGTTGTGCTTCATTTATTTCCATCTATTTCAAAGGAAACATTTATTTTAGCAACTAGAGAATGTTTGAGTTTTATTTAAATTTCAGATTAAAAATATAAAATCAAATAAATAAATAAACTGAAAATGAAAGAGGAGTGAATTTATCATCTAGTCATATTGAATAAATTTTGAAAAGTTGTTATTCAAAATATTTTAGCTTATGTAGGACAGTGGTTACTTTCAAACCACCATTTTAGAATGTTTTTAGGCAATAGGTAGTCTCATACTGTTCTATTAATAAAAACACATTTTCTATTATCTGATAAATGCAACAAATCGCAGCACGTGTTCTAGTCTTGCTCTTTGATTTATAAACGACTCAGTACCCTTTCCGAGAATGAATCGCTGAAAGGGTTAATTGAAACTATATATTAAAAGAAATTCTGAAGGACTTCTGGCAGAGGCTAAGGAAGATTATGACTTATTTACCTACGAATAATCCGAATGCATCATAGAATGCGTAAGTATACGTATTATAAAGCATAATAATTTAAATGCAATGCATAATTATGTAAAATCATGAAATGTCATGTTATATAAAGATTAGAATTAAAAGTTTCAACTAAGCAATCATTAATTTCCGAATATTTCTAATGTTGACAACAAACACTTTTAAGATTGTTATAAAGGCAGTCTTAAATTCATTAGCTTGGGAAATTTATACCTACATTATCATTTAAAATCCTATTTTGGATGACAATGAATGAAGTCCATTAATGCATCAAAGCACAATTACGTGATATTAAATCAATACGCGGAATTTTAACGAAATCCTACCATCGGACTGAGTCCTCAAAAGGGGGATCTAAAGGTGAGTTGTATATTGCAGGTAAGGATAAATTGTCTCACTACATGAATTGATAAATTCTCATAGTTCCACCATTTTCTACTGTCGAAGGGGATTACTTTTGTGCGATATTATTCCGTAAAATAAATTTGAATAATCCATAAAATCATCTCGTTCCTCAATATGCAACCTGTCATTTTGCATTATGGAAGAATTCTTCATGAATGAAAACATAACCTTTCGTTTGGTTTGGTTTGTTTGACTTTTTTGGCGCAAAAGCCATCATTGGCTAAACTTCTACATGCATATGATTAAAGGGAAGTACAATGCCACTGATGAAAGAACATTTAAGAACAAACAAGAATTTTAGAAGCGATTAAAATTAAAAATTATTTGACATAATTTGAATAAAACCAGAACGAAAGCAATTCAAAAGCATCTTTCATTAAATGGTTTAGTATAAAGACTATTTGGTTCGAATTCATTTTATTATTATTGGTTATGTGGGAATGTTGGGTATATTTTATGTCTGTAGTTGTTGGAGCAAACCAAGATTTCACCGAAATCGCTGCTAAATTTAATTAATGTTTCACCTTTTTACAAAAGTAAAGCTATTCAAGATGTTAATTCACAAGAGTTAAATAAACATACTTCTGAGTCCCTGACTCAACATAAAGTAGTTTCAATCAAAAAATTAACTCTTTTACAAAACTGAAAATAGACATTTATTTTACAAACGCATTATTCATGAATTTTACATCAGAACAGAAACTTGAATATAAAATACCAGGTTCACAACTTTTAAAACAAATATATAAATACAGCGATGCGTGCGTTACCGATGCTGTCTATTGTGTGAACCCGACAGTAATCGTGTCTAAGTTGTGAGAACTACTGAAAGGTACGTCTCCTCAATTGATCGCGTGCTCTACTGACTTGTACAGGATTCGAAGGAATCAACGCATATAGGTAACAAATCAAACTTTAATATATATTAAGAAAAGGTTTTAAGTAAGTAAACAGCCCAAATTAGTGTAACAATTATGTTTTTAGGTTCACGCTACACACAGACAGTTTAGACAAACAATTTCAAAATTGAACAAGCATAAAAAAATTTATTTGTTCATCGGACGCATCGTGTTCCATTGCTTGGTCCCCGACTGAAACTCAAAGCTTCAATGAGCTCTGCCTCTGATGTCAGTCACAGTCGGTTATGGTTAACGTTACAACAGCAACTACAGAATTATTTTAGCTGTTGTTAGTATTCATTATAAAATAAAAGAATAATATTTCGTCTCAAAATTTACATTAAATGCAGATTACTTATTAAAATTGCATAAATTAATCATCATTCGTGATTTTTTATTATTCAAGAAAACCATGTATCTTTGTTGTAACATCTGTTGGTTAAAAAGTCAAAAATATTTATCAATCAACTGCAAATTATTGGACGAGTTTTCTGCTTTGTTTGTTTACATTTAGGCGCTTGTCCTACGTAATTCCGGTGTAATTCTAAGCCAACGGAATCTTCAAAGCGGAAGTCCATCATACAAGCAGATATATCAAGGTTTTTAATGTAAGCAAACAAACCAGAAAACTTGTCCATAATCATTTCAGGTCAGATTATTTAATGCGGATAACTCTTAAAATGAACATTTCTTCTAATTTTTTTCTGTTCGATTTTCTTTTTAATGATTTTTAACTGCTATTAATTAAGTTATTAATTTCATCTTCTCAATGACATTTAATTCGTTAAATCTAGAGAAATACATGCAATTTTAATTTCCATGCATTTGTTCTAGTAACTGGTAAGAAAAATGCACTTTTCCGGTCAATACAGGACGGATTCATGGAAATAAAAATCGCTAATTATTGCCAGACACGGGAGGTAATTAAGGCAAAGTTCCGAGGTAATTTTTCTTTCTGAAAATGTTTAGGGCAAAGAATTTGAACGAAATATTGTACTCTCGTTGCCTTTATTCCGAATATTAGTTGTGGTATTTTCTTCTTCAGTGCAATGAACATAAATGTTTAGATGCTGTTCCTCGACAACATAGGAGGTTTGAACAGAAGTGACGTGTTTTAAATTAACAAACATTAATATTTTGAAACTTTCCAAATTTTTTCGTGTTAACTCAGCTGTTTACAGCATATAAATATTCTAAATTTCATCCCGTCCTTTCTAATGTTTATATTTTTTCAATTCCAGCACTTCAAACGAAATTTTCATATTTGAATTTATTTATTGAATAAAAGATAGTATTACATTCATTAATGATGGAACTTCCTGTAGAATTCTCGATTTTTGTCTCTACTTAACTTCAACTGCCAGATTATAAGCAATCGTAACGTTATATTTTGTAGTATACGAGAGGTTTTATTATGTTTTTACACAATTTTATTTAGCGTGTCTTGCTTCATGTTTGTAAAGACGAAAATTTTTAATCTGCATTTCGCTGGAGCTAGAGTTTTAACATTTTGTAACTTTGTCTGCTGTCGATTACAACACACTATTTCATTATTTTCAGAACTTAAATATTAGTTCATCGATTAATTAGATTGAATTATGAATCAATACAAGTAACTCTACCTGGTAATGAATTTGAGAACAAAATTAATGTGAGGTTCAATAATATTTATAATAATAAATTATAAATTAAAGACCTTAAAGTGGGAGAAATTAAAGTAAAAAGAATCTATGTTTTAGTACATAATATTATGACTTTAAAAATTATTTTTATTCATGTATTTTTTCCTTAGTTAGGCACCGCCCGAGCAAGCACCACAGTCTTCAAAATCCATGCATACAACCTGAGAACATTTGACGCACGGCGGATGTAATATGTGACAAGGCCACATATTATATGGAGAATCTTCGCTGGAATCAGGCACCTTATTTTCGATTCTTCTACTCAGCAGACAAGAATATATCACCCTGCCAGCGGGACTCTTAAAAGAAGGGAGTACAAATCAATCATTTTATAACAGATCCATACAACCCTTAAAATTATCTATATAATTAAGTACCAAAGAGAGTCTACTTATCTTCTAATCACATCGAAAAGTGAAGAGTATTTTCTTGTGCCTACTCCCAAAGCTATGTTCTAAAAGTTCCTTAATTTTACATTTTTTCAAAAATAATTTTATATATCGTTTACAATTTCATTGCAGTAATAAAATTCAAATCGCTTCATTGCTCGTGCAAATATTTAATCACGTGTTTTTCTCCAATTGTTCTAAATTAAAGCACGAAAATTATGCTTATTTTTTACCTATTGTAAGTGTTAGTTGTAAAGGATAATATTATTGAAATGTTTTAGTTTGAAATTACAAGTAAGGTGTAATTTCAGAACAAAGGAAATGATCAAAGATCTTTGTATTTTATCCACCAGGACAGGGTGTTCCTTCTAAAACTGACAGTACTTAGAGCCACCTGTAGCTCGATCTATCAGCTGAAATGCCACCAAATTTGGTAGGAAGACTAATGATGACATGTGAAAAAATATTTTGCGAAAAAACTTAGTTCCGAAAGTTGCCGATGGGGAAAATGTGGAGCTGTTGTAGTCTATACAACTGAGAATTAGACAAATGAATAACAAAGAAGAAACTTAAGTTCAAAACCGCTTTAATACAGTAAATGAACTGCCTCAAAGTTTTACAGCGATGAAATTACAGTGCACCATAGCACTTTATTCAATAAAAGTATTTCATTGGCGAGTGTGATGACCCTTCATTGTGATTCAATGTGACCACCGTTCTCGTTGACCACATATTGCATCCTGTACACAACATTCTCCATGTCCATTCTCTCCCAACTTTTTTTGGGTTATTTGAAGTTCTATGTGTATCTTGGTGGGATCCCCACGTTGCCGACCTTAAAAGACAACACATTATGGGCAGTGCTGAGCATTCCTAGTGACATATTATTGCTTTCGGTTTTCGAGAATGTTGTGTCCAGGATGCAATGTGAGATCCACGAGAAAAGTGTTTACATTGAAAGAGGTCTGGTGCTATAGACTACTCTGTATTTTCATCTCTGTGACCCTTTAGGCCAGTTCATTTGCTGTATTAAAGCGGTTTTGCACTAAAATTTCTTCTTTGTTATTCATTTGTCTAATTCTCAGTTATGTAGACTACAGTAGCGCCACATTTCCCACATTGGCGACTTCGGAACTAATTTTTTTCACAGTGTATTTTACCCCTGTCGCTATTTATGCACCTATCAAATTTGGTGGCATTTCAGCTGTTAGAGCGAGCTACAGATGGCTCTGAGTACTATCAGCTTAAAAGCACACCCTGTTTATAGGATGTTTATTGAAACATTTAACAAACCTTCTCTAATATGGCAAATAAATTATGAAACCTATTCGATCTAACACACAAAACGCCGTTAATGAATAAATTTACTAACATCGATTATAGTTTTATGAGCATGTTTCTCGAATTCTGTACCATATATTTATGGCATGTAATTTCATCATTTTCTCATTCAATCATTTCTGGTCACAGTTTTGACCAACTTTACGAGGACAGAATAGGTGCGAGTTTTCTTAAATAGTAATAGTTACAATTTTATCCCAAGTTTAAAAATATTTTCCTTAGGGATACATTAAATTGAAATGATAATGGAATTAATTGAAACGAAACACAGACAAAATTGCCGACGAACAAGCTAGTCACAAAAAACAATAAGTTATATAACAAAATGAAGATTGGACAAAATCGTCAAAATATTGCGAAATATCTATAGAAGTGCTGCTAGAAACCACAACATACTGTTTAAGTAGCATGAAATATTTTGCAAAACCATTAATAATTTAGAGAAATTAAGAGCCACTAATACCACAAAGTACTAGTACTCAAATGATAAATTATCAAGATGATTCCACCCAGGAATTATCCCAGCACTACTTGCTTCGTCACTAAATCATTAAATTACTGGGTAAACCTAAATTTAAGGTACGCAGCTCCCTAAGGTACTTCCCACTTATGATTGCAAGACGGTTTGGCGGTGTCAGAACATTTGTTTTGGATGCGCAGTGAACTTTTTATTGTTCTATTGTGCACGCCATGCCTGCGACATCTGAAAAGGAGAAATTCCGCACGCGATGCCAGCGGCCATATCAAGTGGGTTACGGGCAATTTTTTAAAAATAGAAAACATCAGTGGTTTCGCTTTCAGCAAAGCGGGAACCTAGTAGCTACGCTTGTTCATTGAATGTTAGGAATCTTGTTTCTTTAATTCCAAAACACAACAAATTTTACCAGAAATTTCATTTCGTAAGTGGCATGCGTTGCACCTTGATGGAGAATATCCAGAATTTGAAGCCATAATAAAAAAAACACTGCAGTTGTTAAATATCTAAGAACCAAACTATCAAAATTAAAACTGTTAAATTCCAAACGAAATATTACGCAAATTCTATTAAATCGAATAATTAAAGTTAAATTAACACATAGCTGATCTATCAAGACGATGTTTCGAAGCGCAGAACTCCAATATAATGATCTCTAAGCGCGCCAGGCACTAATATGAACATCGCTGTGCACCCAAAACAAATGTAAACACATCGCTAAACCGTCTTCCTCTTGGCAGCAAAGAATTGGCGATCTAAGTGGAGAAATGGCTGCGTAACTTAAACTTACGATCAACTAAAAATACCCTTCATCACAGGGTACTTGAACAATTTAAATTCTTTCTATCTTCATCCATTTTCCTTTGCTAAACTTTTTGTTTTGCAAAAAGTTTAGCAAAGGAAAAGTTAAAGCATTAATTAAGAAAGTTTAGCATTTATATTATGAAAATTCTATAACACTTAGCAATTAAATTCTAACAAAATTTAATAAAACTTTTTAAAATACTCCGATCTCCTATCTCCCTGACCCATGAAACTGTGAGTTTCCCTTACCGAAGTCTATTTACTTTCCTTAGCATGTGTGTTTGGATATCCAAATTCGAGAATGGAAAAATAGATAAGTGTTAGAATGTAAAATACAGTTTCCGTCTTGAGGAGCTGCTAGTAATGAATGGACCTTATGCACCGTTTAGGTTCGAGAGTATAAAAAAACAGCTGTGGAGGAATGAACAAAATGATCGGCCTATAAGCGACTCAGAAATAAAGGCAGTTTTGAGTCAGCTGTTTAAGACTGGCCAATGGCTGCCTCCGCCAGGTCACGTGTCGGAGGATGTGACGTCACATGCATAAGGTCCATTGCTTGTGAATGGCCAAACTTCAAATCTGAAAATACCATTTGAGCAAAAGTAGAGCTAATCGTATCATTTTGGGAAGGGAAATTATGTCTTCGATTATATAAAGTTGGAAGTAATTTACTTTTTGGTAGGAAAATAAAAGAATCTGCGGATAACAATGACGCAATATTAACCAGCTCAATCACTAATCTGAAATGTTAATTTGTAACAAATGCGCCAGCGCACTAAGAACAGCGCCACCTATGGTGGTAAGGCGCCGACTTTAAAGGACTCAGTTGGGGCAGTGAATTGGCGGACTGAACTACTGAAAAGTGCCCAAATCCTAAGCCCCTTTGTAATTGACAGAAATTAATGCAAATATGTATCCTTTGAGTGTTAATGTTTGCGTTCAGTGTTTGCAATAAATCTTAAATGTTTCCGTAAAAGCTAGCCAGTGTTATTTTGGCTTCGAAATTGGAGCCAGGCATTTGGTTTCACTGCTACAAATGATCTTAGTTACAAAATCATTTATTTTGTCAGAAATTACAAATATAATTTTATTTAAAGAGATGTAGATTATTCTAGCTGCTATTTTTTCGTTCTGTGATGTTAATAGTTTCTAGGTTCGAATTTTTTAAAAAAAATATTGTGATTATATTTTGCTCTCTGACATACAGAATAATTGTATTATTTTCTTATTCTATTCTGAAGTCAATTCTAAGTCATTAAAACTACCATTTGAAAAAACACACAACTTTTCATCTGACATATAACTTTGAAAGAAAATTTTAAAGGAAAATTTAGGGAAATCAGATAAATTTTATGTAAAATGTTCTAGAAAATCAATATCATGTTGGATAACGTTTAAAACTTCATTAAAATTAATAAAATAGAAAATATAATTTTTAAATAATAATAAATTTTATTTAATTAATTAATTAACGTGATCATTCCCTCATTAAAAATGAATATCACAAAATATATTAAGATTTTTAAATATGAGAAAAATCAAAAGGAACCATCTTAAACCTTTTGCAAGTGCAGATTTGATGGAATTGAATAACACCTTCACAAGTGCTTTTATAACTTTCTGAGATTATGTATAGCTCACATTATACACTGGTAAATAGATAATTATCCTTCTAGTTCATTCTTTCATTAAACGGTAAAGCCTTTATCAATGTATATTATATGTAAATTAAAATTGTTGAAATATGATTTAAATGACAGACAGTAAAAATGATTTATGCAGCACATAAACCTTCATTATTGCAAACATTCAAGACCTGTGTTTCTTTGGTGCGTTTCTATTGATGGTGATAGTTTCTTGCGCTTGCAAAATGCAATTATTTCCACTGAAGTCGTCCTCACTAAGTCAGAAATTATTTCGTATATTGGTCTGATTATGTAACGGTGTAATAAAATGTTATGTTTCACTAAAAATATAACTTTCTCTATCTTGTTAGAAATTGAATTAATTAATTAAAAAAGAACTATGCAAGAACAAATATTCTATCATTAACATTATTCCTTTTGGTTGGATGAATTATTTATTTTTCACAGCTTTAATTTGTCAGTTTCTTTTCTTCCAATATACTCCAGAATTCCCTCTACTACACCTTATTAAGCATTCAAAGTCGTTTTGAATGCCTCTTTTCTTTAAGTTTTCAATCAAATGAATCCATGTAAGCAACATATTTCTTGTTAGAGTCAACGTTTGCCCCATGATCTCATCACGATATAAATATTTGACTCATAAAATTTATATAAACTTTTTCTTCTTATTTTCCTTCTGGGTCACTATATTTCAAGTAAATTCAAACCCTGCTGATTCAAACACGTTAGGCATAAATACTTTAAATATATACATGTGTATATGTACATTTAGAACATGGAACACACATTTTTTGCGTTAATGGTAGAGTTTAATTCACATATTTGAGACTGTGCGCGAGAATCAAATATATGTCAGTAACAACGAAGTTTACATCCAAATAGTT